>CM033469.1:71442389-71682689 GCA_019447015.1 Hymenochirus boettgeri
GCAACTATGAAAGGTTGACTAAGGTATTTTTGCGAGTAAAATGTGCAAATGTATGAACTATCACATGCATATGGACATTGCAAAAGGCACAAAGTCACCGAACAAGATTCAGATAGATCACACAATAATGTAATAGAAAGCTAGTTGTATCTAGGTTACTAAAATGGGTGAAAGTTCTCATAAAACTGCACCCACAATACTCATCTCCAACTACAATTCATTTATTTTTCTAATTAATTGTTACCATTAGGGCTCGTACACACTAGGGTCTTTCAAGCAGTGAAATCACACTGAAACGCTTTGTACATTGGTGTGAAAGGTATCATTCACAATGCAGTGCACTGGAAACTGCATGCAGCAGTTTGGTGCAGTACCACATATGGTATTCCACCGTAAATATACATTTTTGCTGTAGTGTAGCTTACCCCAGCAAACCTCAACTGCACAAGAAATATAGCTTTTTTATTCCCTCGGCTCTCTGCTCCTGGCTCTCTGCTTGCTGCCAGACCGGCAGCCATTTCTGTGATTAGCTGAGCGTCAGCCAATCACAGGCATGGCTGCCAGCTATATAGACAGCCGGGGAACGAAGAAGCTTAAGAAGATTTCTTGTGCTTTTTACTCCAGCAGTTAGACGTGAGCAGGGGTAAACCACACTGCAGCAAAGGGTTTAATGCTAGGGGAAGAAACAGCCATAAGGGGATAAGAGGGGTGGAAGGAAGGAAGGGGGAGGGCTCCCCTGCGAATACCATGTCCTCATGGAGGACAAGGAAGACAGAGACCAGATGACACACAGACAGCTCCTACTCTTCACTTTTCAAAACTTTGGACATGCACTGCAACCCTAAGGAGCAGAGATGTAGTAAGGATTTTGAATACTACACAGTGGGGCCATATATCGGTTTAAATGTATGTTTTGGGGGTGGAAATGCTCTTTAAAGCAGCACATATTAATTCATATACTTGTAGGCATGATTATTTGTCAACTTGTAACTGTAAACACATGACAAATTATTGGGAATAACATATATTGCACATATTTGTATCAGTTTCAATACAAATTTAATTTGAGCCAAAACACAAGATCCCGAAATTTCTATGGGACGGTAGTAAAGTTATCTGTCTCGCTTTATTTTTTCTAATTGATATGGCTAGATTATAATGGGTAGTAAAGTTAACTGTCCGACTTTATTTTTTCTAATTGATATGGCGAGATTACAATGGGTATTAAAATTTACGTATGACTTTATTCTTTCTAATTAATATGGAGATTACAATGGGTAGTAAAGTTTACTGTATGACTTTATTCTTCCAATTAATATGGCGAGATTACAATAGGTAGTAAAGTTTACTGTATTACTATTCTTTCTAATTAATATGGCGAGATTACAATAGGTAGTAAAGTTTACTGTATTACTATTCTTTCTAATTAATATGGCGAGATTACAATAGGTATAAAGTTTACTGTATGACTTTATTCTTTCTAATTAATATGGCGAGATTACAATAGGTAGTAAAGTTTACTGTATACTTTATTCTTTCTAATTAATATGGCGAGATTACAATAGGTAGTAAAGTTTATTGTATGACTTTATTCTTTCTAATTAATATGGCGAGATTACAATGGTAGTAAGTTTACTGTATGACTTTATTCTTTCTAATTAATATGGCGAGATTACAAAAGGTAGTAAAGTTTCTGTATGACTTTATTCTTTCTAATTAATTGGCGAGATTACAATAGGTAGTAAAGTTTATTGTATGACTTTATTCTTTCTAATTATATGGCGAGATAACAATAGGTAGTAAAGTTTACTGTATGACTTTATTCTTTCTAATTAATATGGCGAGATTACAATAGGTAGTAAAGTTTATTGTATGACTTTATTCTTTCTAATTAATATGGCGAGATAACATAGGTAGTAAAGTTTACTGTATGACTTAATTAATTTTAATAATATGGCAAGATTGTTACTCTTCAGCATAAATCAAAGTTATCCCAGCACTTAAACAAAGTTTTAACTTATCATATATAATTACATTTCCATCTCTCTGTATCCTATCTCCTTGTTCCAACAGCCATATATGTAATTGTTCTGTACTGGTATGCTTTATGGCACTGGGCTGATAGTCACAACAGTCATTAAGAAACCACAAAGGGCAATTTAGGTGTCAGTTTCCATTTGCTCCTTACAACCTCTGTCTTTTCATCATTATAAGGATCTTTTTGCACTAGGCAGCTCGGTAGTCAAACACGCGGGGGAAATGGGTTACATATTGGGTACCTTGGAATGGTAAATTACAATAAGGGGAACTGGTTACATATTGGGTACCTTGGAATGGTAAATTACAATAAGGGAACTGGGTACATATGGGTACTTGGAATGGTAAATTACAATAAGGGGAACTGGGTACATATTGGGTACCTTGGAATGGTAAATTACAATAAGGGGAACTGGGTACATATTGGGTACCTTGGGATGGTAAATTACAATAAGGGGAACTGGGTACATATTGGGTACCTTGGAATGGTAAATTACAATAAGGGGAACTGGGTACATTGGGTACCTGGAATGGTAAATTACAATAAGGGGAACTGGTACATATTGGGTACCTTGGAATGGTAAATTACAATAAGGGGAACTGGGTACATATCAGGTTCCTTGGTATGGTAAATTACAATAAGGGGAACTGGGTACATATTGGGTACCTTGGAATGGTAAATTACAATAAGGGGAACTGGGTACATATTGGGTTCCTTGGAATGGTAAATTACAATAAGGGGAACCAGGTACATATTGGGTTCCTTGGAATGGTAAATTACAATAAGGGGAACCAGGTACATATTGGGTTCCTTGGAATGGTAAATTACAATAAGTGGAACTGGGTACATATTGGGTTCCTTGGAATAGTAAAATGTATACAGGGATGGAAAATTACAATAAGGGGAACTGAGTACATATTCTGAATGGGCGGTGAGATGGAAAATAGGGGGGTTGATTGTGCATGTAGGGGAGGAAGTGATCGTTATTATGTGAATAAAAATAGACATAAGCTACCAATGGTTACATGATGGTTAAACCGATCCCTAAATCCAATCAAAACTCAATAAGGAAGTTCATTTAAAATTTTACTACATTACCCCATAGACCCTGAGCAGATTTCAGCTACAATTCTGCTTGAGATATTGTGGCTGTGGAAATCACTAAATGTCACTAAATATACTGCATATCACCGCCTCATGAAAAGTGACCCTAGAAAATGTTTTGGAATGTCAGCAACTATGAAGAGGTTGAGCTAAGGTATTTTTGCGAATGTAAAAGGTGGCAAATGTATGAACTATACACATGCATATGGACATTGCAAAAGGCACAAAGTCACCGAACAAGATTCAGATAGATCACACAATAATGTAATAGAAAGCTAGTTGTATCTAGGTTACTAAAATGGGTGAAAGTTCTCATAAAACTGCACCCACAATACTCATCTCCAACTACAATTCATTTATTTTTCTAATTAGATTGTTACCATTAGGGCTCGTACACACTAGGGTCTTTCAAGCAGTGAAATCACACTGAAACGCTTTGTACATTGGTGTGAAAGGTATCATTCACAATGCAGTGCACTGGAAACTGCATGCAGCAGTTTGGTGCAGTACCACATATGGTATGTCCACCGTAAATATACATTTTTGCTGTAGTGTAGCTTACCCCAGCCAACCCTCAACTGCACAAGAAATATAGCTTTTTTATTCCCTCGGCTCTCTGCTCCTGGCTCTCTGCTTGCTGCCAGACCGGCAGCCATTTCTGTGATTAGCTGAGCGTCAGCCAATCACAGGCATGGCTGCCAGCTATATAGACAGCCGAGGGAACGAAGAAGCTTAAGAAGATTTCTTGTGCTTTTTACTCCAGCAGTTAGACGTGAGCAGGGGTAAACCACACTGCAGCAAAGGGTTTAATGCTAGGGGAAGAAACAGCCATAAGGGGATAAGAAGGGTGGAAGGAAGGAAGGGGGGAGGGCTCCCCTGCGAATACCAGTGTCCTCATGGAGGACAAGGAAGAAGCAGAGACCAGATGACACACAGACAGCTCCTACTCTTCACTTTTCAAAACTTTGGACATGCACTGCAACCCTAAGGAGCAGAGATGTAAGGTAAGGATTTTGAATACTACACAGTGGGGCCAGTATTCGGTTAAATGTATGTTTTGGGGGTGGAAATGCTCTTTAAAGCAGCACATATTAATTCATATACTTGTAGGCATGATTTATATTGTCAACTTTGTAACTGTAAACACATGACAAATTCTATTGGGAAATAACATATATTGCACTATTTTGTATCAGTTTCAATACAAATTTAATTTGAGCCAAAACACAAGATCCCGAAATTTCTATGGGACGGTAGTAAAGTTTACTGTCTCGCTTTATTTTTTCTAATTGATATGGCTAGATTATAATGGGTAGTAAAGTTAACTGTCCGACTTTATTTTTTCTAATTGATATGGCGAGATTACAATGGGTATTAAAATTTACTGTATGACTTTATTCTTTCTAATTAATATGATGAGATTACAATGGGTAGTAAAGTTTACTGTATGACTTTATTCTTTCCAATTAATATGGCGAGATTACAATAGGTAGTAAAGTTTACTGTATTACTATTCTTTCTAATTAATATGGCGAGATTACAATAGGTAGTAAAGTTTACTGTATGACTTTATTCTTTCTAATTAATATGGCGAGATTACAATAGGTAGTAAAGTTTACTGTATGACTTTATTCTTTCTAATTAATATGGCGAGATTACAATAGGTAGTAAAGTTTACTGTATGACTTTATTCTTTCTAATTAATATGGCGAGATTACAAAAGGTAGTAAAGTTTACTGTATGACTTTATTCTTTCTAATTAATATGGCGAGATTACAATAGGTAGTAAAGTTTATTGTATGACTTTATTCTTTCTAATTAATATGGCGAGATAACAATAGGTAGTAAAGTTTACTGTATGACTTTATTCTTTCTAATTAATATGGCGAGATTACAATAGGTAGTAAAGTTTATTGTATGACTTTATTCTTTCTAATTAATATGGCGAGATAACAATAGGTAGTAAAGTTTACTGTATGACTTAATTAATTTTTAAATAATATGGCAAGATTGTTACTCTTCAGCATAAATCAAAGTTATCCCAGCACTTAAACAAAGTTTTAACTTATCATATATAATTACATTTCCATCTCTCTGTATCCTATCTCCTTGTTCCAACAGCCATATAATGTAATTGTTCTGTACTGGTATGCTTTTAATGGCACTGGGCTGATAGTCACAACAAGTCATTAAGAAACCACAAAGGGCAATTTAGGTGTCAGTTTCCATTTGCTCCATTACAACCTCTGTCTTTTCATCATTATAAGGATCTTATTTGCATAGGCAGCTCGTGTAGTCTTGAAAAGAAATCACTTGTATATAGCATTTCCCTAAGGAAGAATAAAGAGAAAACATGAAAGCAGTAAACTACTTAGTGGTCTAACACTTTATAAAGTGGGGGAAATTGGGAATTCCCCATAGCAACCAAGATTCTACTCATTCCTAATGTAGAATGACACTCTGACACTCATACGTTTCTTTGGCCTCTTATTATCCAGACTAACTGAAAGGGCAATATCCAGTACCCAGTAGGATATCTATGATAAGTGGTACAGACACAACTGGGGTGGTTTGCATGGAGACAAAAAAACATTGCTAACGAGCAATTATTATAGATAATAATAAGAGGATTCGGTTATTCACTCCAAGGCTCAAAGAAAACTCTATATTAGAATTTATTGTTGTGATTTGTTTTTTTGCAAAAATCTTAGAGTTCTGACATAAGTGTTTGAAGTGTTTGTTCTACCTTGCATATGTTTTTAAAGGCATGGTGCCATTTTGGTGTGAAATGTATAGTGCAGAATGTTCTGGAACACATCTGGTTAGGAGCCACAGTATAGTAGAAACTTGGGATATGTGGCTTCTAATTTCAACTTATCATTAAAGATTTGGTGAGTGGTTCTGTGAGCAGTTGATTTTGGCTATAAATACAATTAATTAGTTATACCCAGTCCACCTGAACAATTTATTCCATAATCCCTCACCCCGTTATAGTTTATAACATTACAGTTATCTTTATCACCCTGTGTCATTACCATCGAGTCTGTACTGAGTTTATTTTCCAGCCTCTGCTTCAGATGGGGCTGCCATGTTTTGTGTTTGTTTAATAAGGATAAAAACTAAATAGATTAGGTACACAAATTAGAATATTTTGACCCAATCAACTGGTCACCATGTTGCCCTGTGTGTGCCCAGTTCCTGATATCAGATAATTCATACAAATATCGGATACATTACAGTAATACAGTAATATTCTTAGGCCTGGAACACTCAGACAGAAAATTTGTCTGTGTGTACCAGTCCTAAAGTGGCCACTGCCCATACACATATCTATTTTTGTGATTAATTTAAGCACTTTGGTTTAATTGATTAACAAATGGCCCATTAGATCTCTCAATTGGCCGTAATTTAACAAGTATAAATTGATTTTCTTTTTACTGAGGTCTCTCCTTTGTGTCCTCAATTTCCCAAACTACGAACATTCCCAAACTATGAACATTTGGTGTCAGCACAGAAACCGGTCTTTCTGGCATAAAATTTCTCTTTTAGGTCCCAAACCCTGTCGTACTGACCCACAGGGTTACAGGGGAATCCCCACGGTGGGCCCACAGTCCATTCACCCAAGAAAACAGAGAAAATTCATAAACTATACATACTGCGCCAAAGGGACAGTAAGAAATGCATTCTAAGTAACAGGTGTCAGTTGGTGTAAGATAGATATGTAGATGAGCGATAATAGAGCAGAGATGTAAGGTAAGGTATATTTTAAACTAGAAAGTGGGCCAGAATGAGGTTAAATTATGGTTTTGGGGGTGGACATGCCCTTTAAGATGAAGCAAAGTAATTTTTTTCAGCTTACATACCCTTTAACTCTCAAAGCTGTGCATCTCCTGGTTATTGCATGAGATGAAAAGCTGGTTTGCAGTACATAGGAAATTGCATTAACAAAGCCATATAATAATTTAAGCATGTAGATAAGGGCCAAAAAGACCACACATATTGGCAATAGATGTCTACTGACATAAAACAGTCACCAGGAATTAGCTCCCAATTCATCTCCTTCAATGGGTTCAAATGAATGAGTGAATCTTGATCCAGCACTTGGATTTAACACTTTTATAGAATGAAAGCAGCTTTGATCATAGTGGGAAATGCCTTTAATTTAATAATCCGCTTCTTTGTCTGTGTAACAGGTGATAAGTGGGTATCATCATTGTTTATAATACAGGATATGAGGAAAGGTGTAGAGGACACACTAAAGGAGGATAAAGCCATTTGCAGAGTTAACTGAAGATAGAACGAGGTTATGGCTGGCAGGGCTCTAGATAATTCCTTGTCTAGGCTCTACGTACCTACTTGTATCTTATCATTCACTGAAGTTTTTTCCTCTTAGGGAATCTGAAAAGCTATTACCAGACATGGCAATCACAGGTCTAAAAAACTTTCATTTTAGTGATCTGCACTTAGCAATCATTTCAATATGTGTTACCACTAACACAACATATGGGACCAACCCAAAATCATGGACAATGGCGCAGTATTTAATAGGTCATACGATCAGTCAGACTGGAATATCAGTAGTTATAGTATATGATTAGTATATTATTTGTGGAAATGTCAGCTTGAATAACAGTTAAAAGTTGGTCATTATACCCCCCAAAATGACCAAAAATGTCTCTCCCCTAAATAATTGTACAGGAGCAAGTATTCCTACGTCTTATTCTTTTTCTCTAGTAAGTTATTAGCTTTACAAGTTTTGCCTCTTACAAAGATTGCTGTCAATCTTTGGGAATAGTAACCCTTTCAGCAGGGATCCTCCTCCACCTCCGGGAATTCATGAATATATGATCCGAAGCAATCTATTAGCTTAATCAAGCAAGTTTTTGTAAATGACATATTGTTAGCTCACTGTTTAATAAGTATTATATGGATGTATTGCATGTTATAAGTACATCTAAGTGTGTGTGCACCATAAACAGATACAGTAACACAAAGCAATTTGTTTTATCACAGCCCCTTTTATTGATATGGACAGCCTATGACTTAGCTACGGCTTCATTTTTTATTATTCAAAACTTATGGGAAAATGATAGAAAATATTTTTCTTACAGTGTCAGACTGAGGAATTTAAACACTAGTAATAGGAGATATTTCAGGGGAAATGATTACTGGGAAGAAATATTTGTCACTGGCGATATTACTCTATCTATTACTATATAAAAGAAAAGAGAATATTTTAGCATTGGAAATGGCAGTGTGCTAAATTGTGTGCAAAACGTGTCTCCTCTGGATCAACTGTTAGGTAGGGTCAAAGAGGAGGGTGTTACGGTTGGACTAGATGGACGTTTGTCTTTATTCAACCTCAATGGCTATGTTACTATGTAGATAGTATGCGATTTTATATTCAGAATTTCAACTTAGGTTTGAACGCATTTAAGAACAGGCATTTAGAGGCATTAAAGGGGAACTGTGGTCTCCAAACAAGTTAAGCTTAAATTAAAGGCTAGTTTCCTTTAAAACAAGCCATCAACCACCTCTCTACGTGCTCCACAGCCCAAGATATAAAGAAATGACTGACCAAAAAAGTTAATGGGTGGGAGGCTGACATGTGACATTCCTGAGGCTTCTCCTGCACAGTGCCGCTGGCGAGCACAGCCTCAGACTCCCTCAATGTGTGAGGGAGACAGGAAGTCCCTCCTCCTCTCTGCTGTGTGAAGTCCTGACAGAGAAGGTAAGGGAATCTACAGCCCTTCTCTTTCACTGTGTAAAAACAGTGAGTTCTCTGCCTGAAAAGGCTGATTCCACAGAGTTTTCTGTGGGGAGGGGGGGCGGTCTGAGTTACCCACGGCACCCGCGAGTAGGCGGGGCTTAGATACCTGCAAGTGGGTGGGGTTTAGGCACCCATGAGTGGGTGGGGCCACGACACCCACGAGTGGGCAGGGCCACAGCACCCGTTAGTGGGTGGGGGTTTGGCACCCATGGGTGGGTGGGGCTACGGCCACAAGTGGGCGTGGCCACAGCTCTCACGGGGCGGGGCCATGGCACCCACGGGTGGGCGGAGCCAAATGGGGCTGTAAAATAATGGGCCATGGGAGGCCTGCAACTGGAGGGGCCATGAGGTCCATGAGTGGGAGGGACTAGGGGGGCTGCAAAGGGAAGGAGGAGACAGGACAGATTGACTGACAGTTTCGAAGCAGAAAGTGCAGGAGACCTGGTGATGCTGCTGCCATATCACACACAAAAATGTAAATATCTTTAAAACTATGCAATAAACAATGGAAATAAATTGCAAAAATTCTCAGGGGAGCAATTCCTATCAATTTACCTCAATTTACCTAAAGTCATTTTTGCACCACAGTTCCCCTTTAACATTTCCCCATAAAACTCATGCACTTCTTAAATCTTGGTACATTACATGCACTGCAAAGATTTGCAAATTTTCAGAAAATTCTGCAACTACCACAGTACCGGTTTTTAAATAGGATAGTGTGGTCTAGCAATTGGGGCTTTTGGTATCTTTATTAAAGGGCATTTTCACCCCCAACAAGAACTTCAAGATACAGCCTAAGTACCCCCCCAACTCAGTTTTCGGATACTTACCTTTCTCCCCATGAGGGGGGTAGATCTAAAAGTTCTGTAGTCTGTTAATTGGATGGGAAAATGTTTGTAGGGAACGACCATCAGTGATGCCGATGGTATTAGTCTTTGACATAACTTCCAGTCATTATTATCCCCCACACCTTCACCTATGTGTATGGCCACCTTAGGCTGGGTACATATATATATATATATATTTGTATATATATATATATCCATTATATAAATATATTTATATCTCCATAGGAGATTGCATTGAGTTTTTAGGAGAAACCAATGAGGTGGGGGGTATAACATCCTGTGTATAAGATTCTGTGTATAAGACCCTGTGTATAAGACCCTGTGTATAACATCCTGTGTATAAGATCCTGTTACCACCTCTTGGGAGGACAGATTATTGGACAGACAATTTACCTTATTGGATACAAACTATTGAAATAACAGATAAGTACACCAACTTACAAGGACACACAATATACAGGCCTGGTCAATATGGTGCACCATAGGCAGGGACACCCTTGATTACTGCATATGTTGTGTGGGGGACCTGTTTATGTGCACTGTCTGCTTTGTGCCAGATCGCCAGAGTAACCCACTGTGTGTCATGCTACCCATAATCCTTCCATAAAGCAGTGATCTGGTACAAATTGGTGGCAGCGGGGCTGGTAATACAATTTATTCTCCCTGTTTCCTCTGTGTGTTTGTTCTCTGTATTAAGCTATGGAGGCTGCTACTGAATGTATTGATTTAATTCCTCCGTCCTTGTACCTGCAGATGAAATCCCCCAATTAGACTCCATAGCTCTACCAGGCCCAATTGCCAAACCTATTTTTAAACCTGATCCATTTGATGGGGTAACTACGGAGTGGACCGATTGGCTAGAACAATTTGAATTGGCAGCCACTATTAATGGTTGGGATGAAGGTGTTTGCTTGCAAGTCCTTAGCCTTTTGCTTTGTGGTAAAGCCAGGCAGGTATACCAAGGATTTACTGTAATACTGAAATAAAAAGCAGTTATCAGTTATTAAAAATTGCTCTAATGCTATTTTTTTTCAATTAGATCGGTATAAAAGAGTATATAAAGGATAAATCCATTTCTTTAGGTAAACTGGGAATGAGAAATGTTTGTTTATACGTTATATTATTAGGGCAATGCTATTATAATAACATGATGCTGTGAGGTACCTCCTGTTATAATATATGAGGTACCATCACCACTTGCCGTGGTGAATACTAATAAGTATTAACCTAGCATGTTTAGTTTCAACCACATAGTGTGGCAGGATTGCCTGGGTCTACTCTCAGACCTGCAGGATTATCCTACTTGGTTCCTCTGGAAGTTGGTGACTGTCTGAGTAACAGTTTAAAATAAGTGTGCCCGTTGGTGCACAATCTGATGGTGTGGGGCAGCCAGGTGTGACCAAGCTCAGTCTGAATTGAACAAACAATCGATCGCGTCCGTTGGTAAATCACGGGCGATCATGCAGTCCCATAGGGCCGCGCGCAGTCGGCCATGGCCACTATTGCCGCAACCGACAGTCATTTTTCCCACTCATTTTTCCCACTCGTTCGGGACAAATAATAGCCCCGTGTGTACCCAGCCTTATAAACAATTGTTTTGGCCATAAACAATTATTTTGGTTCGAGGGTCATGCCTCGTCTGTGCCGTCAGACATGTGTATGGAAAATTAGGTTACTGTTCCTTTAAATAACTGACAATGTAGAAGAATAATTGCATTGACTTTTTATTTTTTAAGTTCCTCCGCTTGGTGCTGATAATTGTGTGTGTGAGGGACTTGTTTGCTCATCTGCCCATCTGTGGTATCTTCCCTGGCATCTGCTCCAGTTTCCCTCAATTCTTTCCCAAATTCGTTGTGCATAAAGGGTCTGCCATGTGCAGTGTTTCCTCCAGTCTCTGATCTCTCAGTTTTATTGTTCTTTGTTTTGTCTTTACCTAATATTGTTTCTAATACAATTTACGTAGCTTGTCCTTCTGGCCTTGTAAACACCAGTGACCTTACGCATGTTATCTTAATGTGATTGTAAATACTCAAATCAGGCTGCTTTCCTTTTCTACAACTAACCAATTGCACCATAAAGCAGCCCAGTAAAACACATTCTATAATAACTAGCTGTCAGAGAGCTGGAGCTGTCATCTATAACAACAGCAGTGTAGGAAAATCATCTAGAATTCCGCACTTTTCTGGAATTGATTTCTACAGCCCTTGCTTCTATGGAGTAACAATTGGTTTTCTAACTGTTTGATTACAGAATGATTACTAGAAGGTCATACGGTAGTTACTTTACGTCTCTGTTAGCGGGGGAGAGTCTTGTGAATTCACTAAGCATGTGTAACGTTGTATATGGGTCACTGACCCACTCTGGATAACTAGACACCTAAAATGAATAAGATGATTCTTTTGACAAATAATGCTAGATAAATTCAGGGTTATTCAATAAAAGTTCTTATCGTTTAAAATGGTGCTAATTTTGCCCCAACCAATCAGATGTTAGTTTTCAAATGTTACATAAGTTTTGATTGGTTGGGGCAAAAATAGCACCATTTTAAACGATAAGAACTTTTATTGAATCTCCCTGATTAATTATTAGCGATTAAATAATTCACACAGGGTCATTTCTGTTTTGTTTTAGTTTATTTCTCCTTTAACTATTCACCCTGTATTGTCACATACACTATGCAAAGGTTTGTTTTCCTGCCACTCAGCTTCACCTCCTTTAAGGTATTAAAATGCTTTGTGTTTTTGTAGCTATTACCACTCCATTCACTCTACAGCTCCTATTGTTTTTTCCACTTTTCTATTTCTGGACATGTGGGATGAACTTCCCTATTTTTAGCTGTGTATTTCTCTTCCACTTAGCAGCCCCTCAGTTTGCTTCCCTCATTACCTCCTGAAATAATCACTTCCTTGGTTCTTGTCATTCATTCAGACAATCTCCTACACAGCTTTAATCTCGTTGAGCAAGGACAACATCTCTTGTAATGAATCACTTTTTCACTTAATTTATAGGGAAACATAAGATTCCTTACATAATGTACATAGTATACTTTCCAAAATGGGTAATAAGCCCAGTGTACGTTTGGTAATATATATCCTTTGCAATCAAACATCTGGAAATTAAACAGGTCAGTTTGAAGCACTCGGAGGAGGAGGAATAAACAGACACCAATCAGTAAGAGGAAACGGTTAAGGATAATGAATACAGAATTTAAAATCCAGTTCATAATTTAAAAAAATCAGTTTTATTTTTAATCCTAATATTTACTATTAGCTAAAGTGTACATAAGAGTGGTAACCATTTCATTGTTTTTCTGGGATCTCTGTTGAAAAGTTAGATTTACACACATATCACGCTCTACAAAGCTTTTATAATTCTAAGTACAATACCAGTTATACAGGGTCCATATTTTTTCTGTTCAAAAATAATAAATCAGAGACAAAATTAAGGGAGAAATTCACACAAATACTGTAGCAGAAAGGTTTAAACCAACACAGATATGAAAGTCTAAACTTCCCTCTGTGCCATATGCATGAGTGGACTCACAAAAGTCGCCACCAACAAACTTCATAAGGGGCCGATGCACAAGTGCAATTACAGGGAAAAAATTAACCAGTTCTCTAGTTTTAAACAGCTGCCAGTTTTTTTTTAACTAAACACCCCTAAACCTAATCTAAATCACTCCTAAAATCCCCACTGTATATTTTTAGAATTTGCCCACCTTCAGGGGGATGTTGGGTATTGATTGGGTGTGCAGGTTGATTGACCTGGTTACCTGTTTTTAATTCTGATGTCAAGGGACAACAATAAAGTTTTTTGTACTTTTTGAACCTGCAAATGTCATGTGCTTTTTATGAGAATCCTGTACCCATCAGTGTTATTGGACCGCATGGGATACGCACAAAATGTTGTGCACCCATGCATTCCAATAACAAATCGGAGCACAGCACACAAAGTGGGAACAATCCACTAGCAATGCGAATCGGAATCGCAATCAGAGAGCAAAGTTCACTTTGAATCGCACAAGTGGGACTTAAGTGGAATTACAGAGAAAAAAATCAACCAGCTCTCTATATTGAACAGTTTCCAGTTTTTTAAACTAAACACCATCACAATCCAAAATACCTTTATCAACACCTTTACACCTTTAGCAACATAGCAGTGCCATTGTTTTATACATACGTCCAAAGTTCTGGAGGAAGAAAGGAAGGAAGTAAATGATCCAAAGTTAGAAATCTTGACAAAAAGTAGGTTATGATTGGTGTCTGTCTGTCATCTTTCAAATACATGGCTACACACAATAAAAATACTCATTAAGGGTGAGGCCACACTGCAACGCACAGGAATCGCGCACAAAATCGCGAGCGTTATCGCACGCGATTGTGTGCGCGATTCTTGCGCGTTTCGCGCTCGCGTTTGCGTTTTGCGCATGCCTTTTTGCCTTTTCATGTTATGGACACGCATGCGTTAACGCACCAAAAATGGTGAACGCATGCGTTACCATAACGCGAACGGACGCGCAATCGCATGCGCATCGGAAATCGCGGGAATTTTTGCGTTCCCGCGATTTCCATTTTAGCGAAAATCGCGGGCGCAAACGCGAGCGCGAAACGCGTGCGCAAACGTGCGAAAAACGTGCTAGTGTGGCCTAGCCCTAAATATCGATCTCCCACGTATCCTGAATCAAACAGTATGTCAGATATATGGGTGTACACATAGGCTACCATCTAATTTAAAGGCATAAGTTCAATTGCAGAGATTTCAACCAGCTTTGTATTTTAAATAGCTGGTTGAAACTACACACCCCTACAACTCAGAAATACCCCATAAAACATATTTTTGTAATCTACACACCTTTAGCTATGCAAATTCCAAACACGATTCTTCATAGAACTTCATGCTTTCGGGAAATTTCAGAAAAAATTAAGGAACAAAGGTGAAGTCAGAAATCTTGCCCCAAACCCACATGATTAGAACCTCCCATACTAAATATCAATCCCTATCATATCCCCCCCTCCACATAATATGCCACATGCATTTGTGTACATACAGACATGGCCAGTGGCGAAACTACCGTGCCCGCCACCCCCGCAGGGCCACCACAAGCCCACAAACTCTTCTGAAATTAGCCATTTTTAAACAGCTGTTCGAACGTATGAATGAAACATGCGCACGATCAGCTGTTTAAAAACGGCTGATCACAGAAGAGTTTGCAATCATAGAGGGGGAAGGGTGATGGGTCAGGGGCCAGGCCTTCAATCTTGCGAGGGGGGGGCTGCAGTTATGCCCCCGGACATGGCTACCAACTAACCCCAAAAGGGATCAAGGCATAAGTGCAACAGAGAAGATTGAACCTGCTTTCAATTTTTCAAACTAAAAAAATACCCCTCACTGACTATATGTAGTGGTGCGATTTAATGCAAAATTCATACGGTCCTTTTTAAATTTTTGCGCTTTTATCTGATTTTGTGAAAAAGCAGAGGACACAAATCTTGACCAAACCTTCTGTACAAATAAAAATTCCCACTAAATATCATTCTTCTGCATGTACCGAATAGAACGGTACCCTACTTGCATCAGACACAAAGGACAGGGCATGACCAGCAAACAGCCTCCAAGTGAGCCAAAATATAACTTTGGGTGGGGCTGTGCTTTAAGTGTATACATGCATTTTTCAGCGAAACAATGCCAAAAACTTTATTGTTGGAATATACACATCTTTAGCTACATAAAATGCCAATATTTACAAGTATGTGCAATATTCCAGATGCAATTCTTTGTAGAACCTCCCGCTTTCCCTATACCTTTACTAAATTATGCTATCATCACTTACACAGCTGATCCCTAGCTGCGGCCAGTGATTGAGAAGCCTACGCTGCTGCTGTGTAGTATGTAGTTTACACATACAGCAGAGGCTTCTACCAGCCAGAAGGATTGGGATGTGTATGTAACAATAGATTCATTTTTGGTAAAGTTAGGAGATTTGTTGTTTTGGGGTGTTACACTTCTATGAAAGTAATGAGGGTGGACATGCCCTTAAAGTTAGAGGTTGTAACTGAATTATTATTGCCTCCTCATTCTTTAAAATTTGTCACCTATAATGAATTTATGTATACATATAAAAAGAATAGAACACTTAAAGGCTAGGTCCAGACAAACGTCTGTACACCGTTCATGCAGCGTCTTTACTAAGGTTTCTGAACGTTGCCGGTAGGAAAATGCTGCATGCAACGGTTTCCTTGCGGCAAACATCTGGAACTGTTAGTGAAAAGCTGCACGTATGGTGCACAGCCATTCGTCTGGACCAAGCCTCAGGGTTATTCAATAAAAGTTCTTATCATTAAAAATGGTGCTAATTTTGGCCTAACCCGATGTTTTTCAACAATCAAATGTTAATTAATATCTGATTGGTTGGTGCAAAATTAGCACCATTTGTAACAATAAGAACTTTTATTGAAACTCCCTGTTTAACTCTTTTAATTTATTGGTGCATTTCAAATAAGCTACATTTTGGAACACTACTTGACTTCACAACAAACATAAAATACAGCAGTGCCACCTAGTGACAGAAGGAAGGACAAAATTTTTAAATGCAGCAAAGCCTTCTTATAACAGAAGGTACGTTACAGTCTCAAGCAATAAAATTGCATTGGCCAAGCAATACTGTAATGAGCAGAGGTCATGGCCGCAGCTGGTGGCATATCCAAGAGGGCAGTGCCATACCATCCACTACCAGCATGCCAATGTCACTGCATAAGTGTGTTATCACCATGGTGTGCCGTCTTATCGGCGCCCAATACTTTAGCACAGAAATGTTCTGTTAGGCCCGATAGGTCCTGATGCCAACAGTGGTAGCTCATCGGCATCATAACCTAAACATAGACATCGGTGATATTCAGTGAATCCCAACGAGATGGACACCTTTATTATAATGGGTACACACAATTTCCCCCCCTATATAAATTATAGGGTGATCATTCGTGACTGCTACACACCTAGCAATCCAGCCAAATTCCTTTATTATAGTACAGGGAGCCAACTGTGTGCAAGGGAGGTTTTCTGGTTATAATGATCATTTCCAATGCTGAATGTTCGTCGGCTTTAGAAATAGCCATTCCCATCTGTAATGTATGTAACCAGCTTTAGCGATTTAGGTCCTCACCCTGGGTACTTGTAAGGGGAAGGGAGTGTGAATTTTCCCAGTAAAATTGTCCAGTGGCATAACTACCGCCCCCGCCACCCCGGGGGGGGGGGGATAATGGTAGGAGGGCCCTCCTCAAGTCCAAAACCTCATGTTTAAAAACAGCTGATCACGTGTATTAATGAAACATAGGTGCGATCAGCTGTTTAAAAGACCGGACCTCAACTTCCGGACACAAACCGTTTCATTCATACACGCGATCAGCTGTTTTAAAAAACAGGAGGTTGTGGCCTCGTAGGGGAGGGTCAGGGGCCCCACCTACAATCTCTCAGGGGGGCGCTCCTGAAATTGTCCTTAAAACTTACAAATACAAGAAATTTAAAACTGCTTCATTCTGTGTTCAAAATACAATTAAATCAATTTAGTTTGGAAATTCTATAGTCAATATCAGAGGTGAAGATGGGATTTTGAGCACAAAATAAAGCCTTATAATTTACAATGTGGGACCAGTTTCCTTGCCACCAATACAGGATAAACAGGAAGGATTTTTACTACAATACTACTATTATCATTTTACTATAATATAAACATTTATTTGTGCAAGATTTAAAGTCCCCAGGGTGAGTAAATAATAATTGTTTATTAAGTCTAAACTGAATGGTAGTCTGACGATTTTCCTACATGTCTGATCGCTTGAACTGATCAATAATGTCTAAAAGACTACACTGTAAAAATGTCCTTTTTTTAAATGAAAAGTACCTGGGGCAGGGTATATTATTTTGCTAATGAGCACCAACACATCCTGTTTTCATCTGCCAGGTTAATGCCCTAAGGCTTCCTGTATTAAAGTTAGTGCTGAAGCACTGAGAGAGCCTGGCAGTAGCAGTTTTTCTAATGCTGATGCTCAGAAGGGAGTAATTAGTCAGGTCAAAAATTACAGATCAAAATATTAATCATAGTGGTAGATCAAGCCGATTTATAGACATGTGTTTGCCTAGCCAGTCAGTGTTGGGGAAGATCACAATTTCCTTTGTCCATAATTAGCCAGTACTTTGAGGTGGAGCCATTTTTAAATAATAACTCTGTCATGGATTTGTTCCAAATTGGTATGATTAATATGTCTAGGTTATTAGGTTTTAAGCTGGCCATACACTACCAGACATCCCACCCTGCCGAATCTGGCTTCAAGCAGGGTTGGGAGAAGGGGGTGGAGCGGACTGACATGACGTCAATGACGTCACTAAGGGGGTGGGGCTAGGGCAGACATTCATCAATGACGTCACAAAGGAGGCAGGGTTACGGGCAGGCCACTACATGTGATTATGTAATTTATGTCACAGAAGAGGCGTGGTTAGGTGGAGCGTGACATAAATTACATCACAGAAGAAGCGTGGCGAGGGAATGAAGGCATTCCGGAGGCAGAGCTGGCAGGTAAGTTTGTGTCGCGGGAGTTTAGGGTGTGCGGGAGACAAAATCTGGTAGACACCCGCGACTCCCAGGAGGGGTGGGATGCCTGCACTATAAACTTACCTCCGATTGTTACTGTTATTTTCTAACAACCACCTGCCTAATGAACGCAACCAATGATTCTGCTGAGAAACAATGCATGACTGACGGCAGGTAAAACTATGTTTGGCCAGCATATACTGTATCAGGTAACTTTGGGATTACATATATTACATGAACAGAATCAATGGATCAGGATTTAACACAGCCTTCTAAGAGCTCTTTTACCTGAACTTCCTGGTGACATAGTCAAGAAAAATAGTTTATTAAAAAAAAAGAATGGTTTAGTCAAAAAAGTAGGTGACCAATGCATTTGTGACGTAGTTCCCAATACAATAGACACCAAATACTTTCCTGGAAGGTAATACCAAGCGTTTAATTACATCTACTGGCCTCAATTAACAACACATTTGAAAGACAAGATAGCAAGAGTGTGTATTTGCAAAAAGCCCAACACATTTTAGATAACTTTTCACAAAGACTTTATTGACAGAAATGTGACAATTACAGGTTTGTATGGTGACAGGCAGTATTGTGTAACTGTTGTGCACACAGATCACATCAACACAGGTGTAGAGGTCAGTAACGGATTACATTCACAAACCTGCATGGGTAAAATCCTGGAAATCCGGCTGTGCTAATATAACAATAGAGGTGCCAATAATAATAGTTTCCCCCCTTACTATTAAACCTGTTACACAACAAAAATATCTGCAAAGAAACTCTCCAGGTTTGTGACGCACGATGTGTTTGCACGGCTGTTTCAGACCATAATCGTGCCGTGTATGGACACTTTGTTAGCCCGAAACGGCCATTCGGCTGGAGCACGCTGCCTGATCCATCTGATGGATCTTCAACAAGCCTCGACTAAACAGCCTTTTTGGCCAACAAAGTGTCTATACACGGCACAATTATCGCCCGTGCATACACATGTGTTGTGGGCCGGCCCCCGCCATCGCACGTGTGTATGAGGCTTAACACTTACCAATCAAAATTCTACCATACATGTACAGGGGCAAATAAAGATGCTATAGAATGTTGCACTTCAGTGGACCACCTGATCAATTGTGCGGAAATTTCACCCACAGTCAGTTCGCATCGACTGACAATATTTTGACCCAGTTACCGGTCACCACCTCGTGTGCCCAGCCTAACAGTCTGCAGAATAAAATCAGTATCCAATATAGGCATACATAAACACATGGGCAACAAAGACAAGTTCCTCCATGACAAATTTCAGTATCAACTAAATATCAGGTTGGTACACCCTGAATAAAATGGTAATAATTATTTATGAGCATACATCAAGATGAGGCCAGCACAGAGCTCCAAAAGGAATATGTTCATTAGAGTAATTACAGCTAAATGAATCTGTGCACTAAGTGTAAATCAGGATATTTTTAGTTGGTAAAACACCCTTTATCTGTAAAATACTCAGAACAAACCGTGTCATTTTTAAGAATAAGCACCTACATGCGGAATAAGGACATTGGTAAAGAAGGCAACTGCACAGGTAACACAAACCATGCCTGCACTGCTGGAGTAACCCAATTGATATAGCGTTTGCGGCTTTTCTCTGCAGTTGGGCATAGGGTAGAACCCAGTTATGATTCACAGGAAAAAAGAGTAGCTGAGGGTCGCACTCCAAATCATAAAGAAATTTTTATTATGAACCACACATATTCACGTTCGGGATACCCCCTGAAGAAACGTTGTGACGTGAATATGTGTGGTTCATAATAAAAATTTCTTTATGATTTGGAGTGCGACCCTCAGCTACTCTTTTTTCCTGCGAAGCCACTGGTTCCTAAGGGAAGAACCTACAGAGGCGTCTGCACCCACAGTTGGGTAGAGTGCACGTCCACCATTGTTTATCCTGCCCAGTTATGATTCACCCTCAGCCGCAACTGATGCATGAGACTGAAGGGAACAAAACACATATATACAGCTCACTTACAGGCATGTCCATCCCCAAATTAAAATTTGTATTCAAGAAGATCCTCCCATCCGCAATCATTTTAAATCACTTACCTTAATCCTTTTAATGAATTCCGCCAAGTATTCCTGGGTCTGCTGCCGTCAGAAAGTTTGCCACATTATCTTAAAGCTGTACAAGTACTTTATGGCCTTAAAATCTTTTGTCCTTGCCTTGACTGACTGCTGTTACCCAAAAGAACCAGCAGGCAGCAAGACCTGGAGCTGAATACAACATAAGTGGTTATGGTAAGAGATTTAAAATTATTACAATAAGAAGCTTTGGAAAGAAATTTTAGTTTAGGGGTGGACATAACTTTTAATGTGTTATGGGAAGTGGTTTTGCTGAAAATCAGACCTGTGCAGGACTCAATGAGGAATACTGCTTAATGATATATCAACCACATCTGATGTAATAAAAGAGTGCTTCCCTCTTTATGGGCTGTCTGTATATGTATTTTCTTATGTTTTTCTTTTCAATTTGACATTAATTCAAAGGGCATGTCCACCCCAAAACTAAGATTTAACCCACCATTGGCCCAACTGTACTGTTTTAAAAAATTGTTACCTTACATTCCTTCTTCTTATGGTTCCCCTGTAGTCCATGTCCAAAGTCCAGGAAACTGAGGAGAAGTGTTTGTCCTTCTGTCCAAACGTCTCTGCCTCCTGTCTTGCCTCCGGGAGGGATGGTGACATGCGCAGAGGAGCGCCTCTTAACTGTCCTCCTGGAGGACTCTGGCATACGCAGGGGAGCCTCAGCCTCCATAATGCCATGTCTATTTATACAAATAAAACCATTTCCATAGTGTAAGGACCTCTCTCCCAACCCTAACCGCCGTATTTATATTGTAAAAAAGCCCCCAGAATCTTACTCACCAGCCTTCACTCCCGTGGCAGTTTCAATAGTCAGCAGCCGTGTCTTAGGGGAAAGCATTAAATATTTACTAAGCCAAATGTGTATATCCTTATAATCTAAAAGGGTTCCCACTATGAATATCAATGGAGTAAAAATACCAGTTTAGTAAATGTACCAATAGATTCACTTGGATTAAGTAATAGAGAAGGCCAAAAATCACCAGTTTTGTTCCGTTTTTGGATTCCCGGATCGCAGGAAAATCCCAAAGATCAAAATTTTTTTGATTATTATTCAATGTTTGAGGATATTTTCGATAATTTTCGAAAATAGCCTTGAATGTTCGATAATTCTTGAAAGTACGATCGGAGACTTCTTTTTTTACGAACATATTTTCGAGGTTTATCGAACGTTCCAGGCTATTTCGATAATCTTCAAACATTCAAAGAAAATAGGCTCCAAAGTGCTGATTCGGACGGATCATTCAGATTTCGGAACCTAGGGGTTCCGTGTCGGACCTCTCTAATTAGTAACTGTTATTGCCACCATGCTGTCAGGGCTATGATCTCTCTCTATTTCCCCCTTTAGGCAATGAACCCAGCCGATAGCAGCACTCAGTGCATTGTATACGGTGTTTACCTATTTCGAATCTTTAAACCCAGCTGTCTTCTGGCGTTAAAGATTCCATATTTAAAGAGTTGTTATCGGCTCGGTACATTGGTTGTGGTAGTACAAAATAAATACTTCAAATAACCTTGTGTGTGTATAGCTTCCTCTACTGATATAACATGGGATAGCAATCACCTTTAAAGAGACCTACATAGGAAATTATTATTGAGCCGCTTCCAGAATGCGATGTCACCAGCATCTACACATGTGCTTCGGAGCAGGTTCTATGAATCCTCCACCTATATCCTGATTTGGCCACTCACCTGTCTGCAGGGGCGGAGGGTGACTTTTTGAATATAAAAGGCTAAGAAAGTATCATTGCCACGCGTAGCCACACCACGCCACAGGCCACACCAACCATATATGTAAAACAATATGAAGTGAGTATCACTTGGCAAAATGCTTGGCACACAGAAATGGGCAATATGCTTGGCACACAGAAATGGGCAATAATATGCTTGGCACAGAAATGGGCAATAATATGCTTGGCACACAGAAATGGGCAATAATATGCTTGGCACGAAAATGGGCAATAATATGCTTGGCACACAGAAATGGGCAATAATATGCTTGGCACAGAAATGGGCAATATGCTTGGCACACAGAAATGGGCAATAATATGCTTGGCACAGAAATGGGCAATAATATGCTTGGCACAGAAATGGGCAATATGCTTGGCACACAGAAATGGGCAATATGCTTGGCACACAGAAATGGGCAATAATATGCTTGGCACAGAAATGGGCAATAATATGCTTGGCACAGAAATGGGCAATATGCTTGGCACAGAGAAATGGGCAATATGCTTGGCACACACACAGTACATATAACTTACTGTTACTTGTATTCCTGGGTTGGAAGTCTCAAGCTCAGTAAATTTTTTGTTATAAAAAAAACAGAACTTCTGGTTATTGAAAAAACTTTATTCATACTGACACTGCCCGGTCGGTACAAATCCAAGAGCTTAGGAGTGGTGCTGGGACACCTGGTAAGGTTGGGAGCAAGGCAGAGGAGCTACTGACACCAGCACACCATGCATCTTTTAAAGGTACACTACTTTTTTTTTAGCAATTTTTTTTTGCCAGATTTCACTTGGGAAGGCTAAGCCTTGTGGAAAATCCACCGATGCCTGTCCCCGACTTTGAGCTAGACTCTGATGGGTAAGTGCACCATATACCCGATTGTTTATTATGATTTTTACTAAGAGACACAGCGGGGGTACCATATATTAGACTATTAACCAATATTATATTGGACATTGTCTAGATTTTTAACTGTTTTTATAGGGCAACTAAAGCCTCAGAAGCTAAAGCCTCTTTCAGAAGGAAGAGCACTGTAATATATATTGTGTTTTATTTCTCAACATCCCAGGGTGACACAGTGTGGTCACTGGCCATTGTGTACTTTATACATGCTCAGTCCTAAGATACTGCAGGAAATTGTTATAGGTTGTACAGTTTATCACATTCACTAGTAGCCTTTAGCCAATTCTTTTACAAGATTAGACAAGGGAGCATGTGACTGAGATGAGGGGTGTGGCCAGTCACTGTACATACACACAGTTATTTTATCCAGTTCTTCAGGGGGTTACATTTACTGTATTGTAATTTACTGTAGTGGGATTTTACACCTATTGGTGTTTTTACAGGGGATATTTTCAGTGTAAATATTTGGATTTAGTTTGACTTTATATATTATATATATATATATATATATATATTTATATTTTCCCTCTATGGTAGAGTTAGTATACAAGTTGTGTTCAAAATTATTCAACCCCCACTGAAATTGAGTATTTTGGCCAGTTTGACATTGATTTTGATCATTTCAGTCATCTTGTTTACAATTAAATCAAAGAGACACTTGTAAGTCAGATAAATATAACATAACATTTATAATGAAATAACCACAAATGTATTTTCTGTGCTCACATCATTATCAGTTTTATTCAACCCCCAAATGACATTCATTCTTAGTACTTAGTACAACATCCTTTTCCAGTTATAACAGCTTTTAAACGTGAAGCATTGCTTGGCACAAGTGTTTTGCAGCGATCTACGGGTATCTTAGCCCATTCTTCATGGGTAAAAGCCTCCAGTTCAGACACATTCTTAGGCTTGCGCACTGCAACTGCTTTCTTTAAGTCCCACCAGAGGTTTGGTGACTGCAATAGTCACTCCAAAATGTTCCAGCCTTTAATCTGCAACCATGCTCTAGTGGACTTGGAGGTATGCTTGGGATCATTGTCCTGTTGAAACGTCCAACGTCTCCCAAGCCTCAGGTTTCTGACGGACTGCATCACATTTTTTTTCAATATCTCCTGGTACTGAAGAGAATTCATGGTACCTTGCACACGCTGAAGCTTCCCTGTACCTGCAGAAGCAAAACAGCCCCAAAGCATGATTGACCCCCCGCCATGCTTCACAGTAGGCAAGGTGTTCTTTTCTTCATAGGCCTTGTTTTTCCTCCATACATAGCGTTGATCCTTGGGCCCAAACAGTTCTAATTTTGTTTCATCAGTCCACAGAACACTTTTGTGGTTTGTCCACATGACTTTTGGCATACTGCAGTCGACTCTTCTTATTCTTTGGAGACAGAAAAGGGGTGCGCCTGGGAGTTCTGGCATGGAGGCCTTCATTACGCAGTGTGTGCCTTATTGTCTGAGCTGAAACTTCAGTACCCGCATCTGACAAATCTTTTTTCAGTTCCTCAGTCACATGGGGACTTTTCTCCACTTTGCACTTCAGGTAGCGCACAGCAGTCGAAGTCAGCATCTTCTTTCTGCCACGACCAGGTAGCGTTTCCACAGTGCCCTTTGCCTTGAATTTGCGAATGATGCTTCCTATGGTGTCTCTTGGTATGTTTAACATCTTTGAAATCTTTTTATAGCCATTGCCCTTCCTGTGAAGAGGAATCACCACTTCTCTTGTCTTGCACAAAGCTAGGCTCTGGAGGGGTATAGGTAAAAAAAAAATATGGCAACGGTATTTTTAAAGCTGCAGATGAACATAACTTGATTTTACAGTGCACTTATCCTTTAAGGGGTTGAATAATTGTGTCAATGAAGAAATCACAAAAAAAACATTTAATTCTGTATTACAAAAACAATTAATGTCATTTTAGTTGCATTTGGTTCTTTAAAAAGTCCTTGTAAGATTTCATTCTGAACACAATTACAAATGTACACTGAATTCCCTAAAACCATTTACAGCATTGGGGGTTGAATAATTTTGAACACAATTGTATTTTGTCCCTTTCTAGAACTTCCCCTTCTCTTATGCGGAAAGGGTTACTTATATACTTATAGGGAATTTATATAGATACTTGTGCCCTATCAAGCACTCCTTTTTCACAATATTTGAAAGCTAACATCTGATTGGTTGGGGCAAAATTAGCACTATTTTTAATAAGAACTTTTATTGAATCTCCCTGTAAGTGTCCAGGCTTACCATGTGGGACTATTGTGCAGGTGAAACACGCATCGGCTTTAGCGGGAGGATAGACGCTAGTTGCTTATGGATAGACACTCACGGAGTTCAGGGTGACAAACTTAGTCTGTGCAATCACAAACATATCAGGTGAAGAGTATCTTGGAGACAAATTCGTACCATGGACATCGGACTTCTTTGGTGAGAAATTGCCAAATTAGATTGTGTTCCTACAGTAAGTGGTGAGCCTTGTACCAAGAAGAGTGGGAATCTTAAAGTGACAGCTTTGCATATGTGAGATCATCTCCCCTAATAGCAGCTAGTGATGTATTATCTCTCCTAACATTTGTATATTTTAGCACTGGGGACGCCCAGTAAAATACAGGTATTTTATGGGTGTTTATGGGTTGGGATATATATAGATATTAAAGGTACCTTTTTGCATCAATCTAGGATTGTATTTCTTCCATTATGACTAAAGTGTGTGAGTGCTGTTAAGGGGTTTTTCACACATGGGGGAAATATATTCCCCTCTGGTCTATATTGTGTTTCCAGATTAGGTTTAGTAGTTACCCCTAGCACCGTCCTTAGGTATATCACAACACAGTCACCTTTAAGTGTGAGAGGGAGTGGCGGTGACGCTATCTGAGTCATAGGAACGCCTTCACAGTGGTCCTATCTTAGAGTCCTGTTGGATTTCGTCAGAGGGGGCGGGAAGGGTTGGGTTGGGGGTGTGCACTTCTTTGTGTATTTATAGATGAGTTGAACACTGCACTTGTGTCTTGAGAGCGGCCCGATCTAGGGTTGAAACGCGTCGATATACGTGTATGTTTTAAAAGTTTCTCACTTCAGAAGATACCCAGAAGTGCTCCGTTTCTTCAGTTAATATACTATTTCCATTACACAGTGGAAGCACCCGGGTTGATTATTGAGGATCAAGAGTGCCACTCCATTTTTGTTATTGTTTATATATATATATATATATATATATATATATATATATATATAAATACATATATATATGTATCCCAGCAGAATGTGACACAGAGCACTCCTAGGATTCAAAGTAGAAGGTTTTTTTATTCCATATCAGTAGGACAGTACAACCACGTATATATATACTAGCAAAAGTGTGCCCGTTGGTGCACAGTGGGAAATATGTGGGTGTATGTTTAGCTATGAGTGGATACAGATGATATAAAATCTTTACACACACTACTATAAAATTTACGGATTTGTACAAAAAAAAATAAATAAAGGCAAGATGTTAAAATAAAAAAGAAATCCTATGAAATCTTGGACCTATTAGTGTCACATCCCCTAAATGAATATTTTACACAATGTACAGAGGCAGAAGGGAACCTATTGGATGTACCCCAATAGGTATTAGAGGGGACATATATACACACATCTTTTGGATTGTACTGGAAGTGTTAGTGTTTTAGAAATACATGTTAAATATAAATAAAGTGCAGCCTAACATCTAGATAAGACAGACATTATCCATCTTATATTAGTTGTATAACACTATCACATTTTTCTGTTTGTTTATTGATTTGTTTTGATAAATCTAAACAGGAAGATATTTAAATCCAGGGTTTTGAGAGATGGGTGAAACTGCTAAAATCCGTTCCGCCTGTGGACCTGGAAAATGGTCTGGGAAAAAATGTACATACATCCAGAAGTGTAAAAAAAATAACTTTCCTCACGATCAGTTTTTTGAGATACACATTCTATTTCAAGGGTAACCGAATTTAGAAAATTTGAAGTTTAAAGAATTTTGGAAAATTTTGTAAAAATGAATCAGAACTTACTGTAAATGGCTGACCTGGGACTGTGGTCCGGGGAACAGATAATCCGATTCTTTCAAATCAGAATTGGTTACAATCAGATTTTTTCAGAAAGTAACTGATTGATATACTAACCAATCAGATACTTTCTGAAAGAATCTAATTGTAACCATTTCTAATTGGAAAATAATCTGATTGGTATACTAACAAATCAGAATCTTTCTGAAAGAATCTGAATGTAACAAATTCTGTTTAGAAAATAATCTGATTGGTTAGTATACCAATCAGATTCTTCTGAAAGAATCTGATTGTATCCAACCAGAATTGGTTACAATCAGGTACTTTCAGAAGAACTTTATTGGTACGCTTTCTGGAAGATATGATTGTAACTAATCAGAATTGGTTACAATCAGTTTCTTTCAGAAATAATCTGATTGGTATACTAACGAATTAGACTCTTTCTGAAATAAGTTGATTGAAACCAATTCTGATTGGAAAAGAATCTGATTGGTTAGTATAGCAATCAGATACTACCAGAAAGAATCTGATTGTATCTAATTAGAATTGGTTACCATCAGATCTTTTAGAAATAATTTATTGGTATGCTTTCTGGAAGAATTGTTTGTAACCAATGTGATTGGGAAAGAATCTGAATGGTATACCGTATATACTCGAGTATAAACCGACCTGAGTATAAACCGAGGTACCCAATTTCACCTAAAAATTTAATAAAAGTTGTGACTCGAGTATAAACCGAGGTAGTAGTAACTTGGCATTCAAGATGTTTGGAAACTACAACTCCCAGCATGCTTTATTAGCTGGGATTGTGTTTCCAAATATCTTGAATGCCACCCTCACTTGGCATTCAAGATGTTTGGAAACTACAACTCCCAGCTAATAAAGCATGCTGGGAGTTGTAGTTCCCAAACATCTTGAATGCCCCCCTCACCCTCCCACACAGTTCAGTTTGTACCTGTGGCTCCCTTCATCCAGGACCTGTGGGCTCTCCTCCATCCAAGGGTTTTCCTGTGCTGGCATTGAAGGTAAGTGTCTTCTCCATTCGGCAGCAGCGTCCTCTCCATTCCGGCAGCAGCGTCCTCTCCATTCCGGCATCTGCGCGCTCATTCCCTGTACTGGCGCGCCGGCTGACGTCACTATATTGGCGCCGGCAGTGACGTTGGCCGGCGCGCCAGTACATGGAATGATCATGCGGCTGCCGGAATGGAGGACCTGCTGCCAGAATGGAGAGGACGCTTACAGTACCTTTAACTGTGACTCGAGTATATACCGAGTCCAAGTTTTCAGGCTGGTTTTACAGCCTGAAAAACTCGGTTTATACTCGATGTATATACGGTACCAACCAATCAATTCTTCCTGAAAGAATCTCATTGTAACCAATTCTGATTGGAAAATATCTGATTGTTATAACATAAGATTCTTTCTAAAAAAAAAAAAAAAGGCTATTGGTTACAGTCAGATTTCTTCAGAAAGAATTTGATCGGTATGCTTTCTGGAATAATCTAATTGTAACCAATCAAAATTAGTTACAATCATATTCTTTTAGAAATAATCTGATTGGTATACTAATCAATCAGATTCTTTCTAATCAGATTGTGTACAATCAGATTCTTTCAGAAAGATTCTAATTGTCTTTTCCCCAGACCATTTCCGGGTCCCAAAACTATTTACAGTAAGTTACTGTATAATTTTTAAAAATTTTCTGAAAATTCCTTGAAATTTTCTTCGAAGTTTCGACCGCGTTTTGAAAAACTTGTGAAAAATTTGTGAATCACGGAAATGCGTTGCGGAACTGGGTTCAGATCAGCGATCCGGTCCATCTCTATTCTTGATCTATTTATTGTAACATTGTATAGCGTGTTATAGTTCACTAGAAACACCACAGTGAAATACAATTGTATTTCCAACCAATAATAGATCAATAGGAGATCCATTGGATCATTCTATAATTAAAGTTATCAATCTGTCTTTCAATACTCACCCTCCCCATTAAAGCCGAGGCCACACTACAATGCACCAAATCGCGCACACAATCGCAAGCGATATTCAATAAAAGTTCTTATCGTTTAAAATGGTGCTAATTTTGCCCCAACCAATCAGATGTTAGCTTTCAAATCCTAAATAAGATCTGATTGTCTGGGGCAAATTTAGCACCATTTTAAACGATAAGAACTTTTATTGAATCTCCCTGATGATTTTGTGCATGATTATTTTGCGTTTTGCGTTTCCGCATGCATTTTGCGCATGCGTTTTTGCCGTTTTCCGTTATGAAAACGCGTGCGCAAACGCGCGAAAAAAAGTGCTAGTGTGGCCTTGCCCTAACTCACAGCTGTCACCAGGGATTCAAATAGAGAGGGATCACTATTGGTAAATGTGTTAGACAGGGATCACTATTGGTAAATGTGTTAGAGAGGGATCAGTATTGGTGAATGTGTTAGAGAAGGATCACTATTGGTAAATGTGTTAGAGAGGGATCACTATTGGTAAATGTGTTAGAGAGGGATCACTGTTGATCAATGTATTAGAGAGGGATCACTATTGGTAAATGTGTTAGAGAGGGATCGCTATTGGTAAATGTGTTAGAAAAGGATCGCTATTGGTAAATGTGTTAGAGAGGGATCACTACTGGTCAATGTGTTAGAGAGAGATCACTATTGGTCAATGTGTTAGAGAGGATCACTATGGTCTGTGTTAGAGAGGGATCACTATTGGTCAAGTGTTTAGAGAGGGATCACTATTGGTCAATGTTGTTAGAGAGGGATCACTATTGTAAATGTGTTAGATTGGATCACTATTGGTAATGTGTTAGAGAGGGATTACTATTAGTGAGTGTGTTAGAGAGGATCACTAATGGTAAATGTGTTAGAGAGAGGGATCACTATTGGTAAATGTTTTAGAGAGGGATCACTGTTGATCAGTGTGTTAAGATGGCTCACCTAGGTCCCGCGCAGTCCGGCCAGTGCCACTATTGCCGCAACCGACAGTCATTTTCCCACTCATTTTCCACTCGTTCGGACAAATAATAGCCCGTTGTTACCCAGCCTTATAAACAATTGTTTTGGCCATAAACAATTATTTTGGTTCGAGGTCATGCCGTCTGTGCGTCAGACATGTGTATGGAAAATTAGGTTACTGTTCCTTTAAAACTGACAATGTAGAAAATAAGTTGGCATTGACTTTTATTTTTTAAGTTCCTCCGCTTGGTGCTGATAATTGTGTGTGTGAGGGACTTGTTTGCTCATCTCCCATCTGTGGTATCTTCCCTGGCATCTGCTCCTTTTCCCTCAATTCTTCCCAAATTCGTTGTGCATAAGGGGTCTGCCATGGTGCAGTGTTTCCTCCACGTCTCTGATCTCTCAGTTTTATTGTTCTTTGTTTTTCTTTACCTAATATTGTTTCTAATACAATTTACGTAGCTTGTCCTTCTGGCCTGTGAACACCTTGACCTACGCATGTTATCTTAATGTATTGTAAATACTCAAATCAGGCTGCTTTCCTTTTCTACAACTAACCATTGCACCATAAAGCAGCCCAGTAAAACACATTCTATAATAACTACTTTCAAGAGCTTGAGCTGTCACTATAACAACAGCATGGAGGAAAATCATCTAGAATTCGCACTTTTCTGGAATTGATTTCTACAGCCCTTGCTTCTATGGAGTAACAATTGGTTTTCTAACTGTTTGATTACAGAATGATACTAAAGGTCATACGGTAGTTACTTTAACGTCTCTGTTAGCGGGGGAGAGTCTTTTGAATTCACTAAGCATGTGTAACGTTGTATATGGGTCACTGACCACACTCTGGATAACTAGACACCTAAATGAATAAGATGATCTTTTGACAAATAATGCTAGATAAATTCAGGGTTATTCAATAAAAGTTCTTATCGTTTAAAATGGTGCTAATTTTGCCCCACCAATCAGATGTTAGTTTTCAAATGTTACATAAGTTTTGATGGTTGGGCAAAATAGCACCATTTAAACGATAAGAACTTTATTGAATCTCCCTGATTAATTATTAGCGTTTAAATAATTCACACCAGGGTCATTTCGTTTTTGTTTTAGTTTATTTCTCCTTTAACTATTCACCCTGTATTGTCACATACCCTATGCAAAGGTTGTTTTCCTGCCACTCGCTTCACCTCTTTAAGGTATTAAAATGCTTTGTTTTTTGTAGCTATTACCACTCCATTCACTCTACAGCTCCTATTGTTTTTTCCATTTTCTATTTCTGACATGTGGATGAACTTCCCTATTTTTAGCTGTGTATTTCTCTTCCACTTAGCCCCCAGTTTGCTTCCCTCATTACCTCCTGAAATAATCACTTCCTCTGGTTCTGTCATTCATTCAGCAATCTCCTACACAGCTTTAATCTCGTTGAGCAAGGACAACATCTTTTGTAATGAATCACTTTTCACTTAATTTATAGGGAAACATAAGATCCTTACATAATGTACATAGTATTACTTTCCAAATGGGTAATAAGCCCAGTGTACGTTTGGTAATTTATATCCTTTGCAATCAAACATCTGGAAATTAAACAGGTCCAGTTTGAAGCACTCGGAGGAGGAGGATAAACAGACACCAATCAGTAAGAGGAAACGGTAAGGATAATGAATACAGAATTTAAAATCCAGTTCATAATTTAAAAAATCGTTTTATTTTTAATCCTAATATTTACTATTAGCTAAAGTGTACATAAGAGTGGTAACCATTTCATTGTTTTTCTGGGATCTCTGTTGAAAAGTTAATTTACACACATATCACGCTCTACAAACTTTTATAATTCAAGTACAATACCAGTTATACAGGGTCCCTATTTTCTGTTCAAAAAATAATAAATCAGAGACAATTAAGGGAGAATCACACAAATACTGTAGCAGAAGTTTACCAACACAGATATGAAAGTCTAAACTTCCCTCTGTGCCATATCATGAGTGGACTCACAAAAGTCGCCACCAACAAACTTCATAAGGGGACCGATGCACAAGTGCAATTACAGGGAAAAAATTAACCAGTTTCTCTAGTTTTAAACAGCTGCCAGTTTTTTTAACTAAACACCCCTAAACCTAATCTAAATCACTCCTAAATCCCCACTGTATATTTTTAGAATTTGCCCACCTTCAGGGGGGATTTGGGTATTGATTGGGTTTGCAGGTGATGACCTGGTTACCTGTTTTTAATTCTGATGTCAAGGGACACAATAAAGTTTTTTGTACTTTTGAGACCTGCAATGTCATGTGCTTTTTATGAGAATCCTGTACCCATCAGTGTTATGGGACCGCATGGGATACGCACAAAAATGTTGTGCCACCCATGCATTCAAATAACAATCGAGCACGCACACAAAGTGGGAACATCCACTAGCATCGAATCGGAATCGCAATCAGAGACAAAGTTCCTTTGAATCGCACAAGTGGGACTTAGTGGAATTACAGAGAAAAAAATCAACCAGCTCTCTATATTGAAACAGTTTCCAGTTTTTTAAACTAAACACCATCACATCCAAAACCTTTATCAACACCTTTACACCTTTAGCAACATAGCATGCCATTGTTTTTTATACATACGTCCAAAGTTCTGGAGGAAGAAAGGAAGGAAGTAAATGATCCAAGTTAGAAATCTTGACAAAAAGTAGGTTGAATGTGGTGTCTGTCTGTCATCTTTCAAATACAGGCCTACACACAATAAAAATACTCATTAAGGGTGAGGCCACACTGCACGCACCGGACATCGCGCACAAAATCCCGAGCGTTATCGCACGCGATTGTGTGCGCGATTCTTGCGCGTTTCGCGCCTCGCGTTTGCGTTTTGCCATGCCTTTTTGCCTTTTCATGTTATGGACACGCATGCGTTAACCACAAAAATGGTGACGCATGCGTTAACCATAACGCGAACGTACGCGCAATCGCATGCGCATCGGAAATCGCGGGAATTTTGTCGTTCCCGCGATGTTCTCATTTTAGCGAAAATCGCGGGGCGCGAAACGCGAGGCGCGAAACGCGTGCGCAAACGTGCGAAAACGTGCTAGTGGCCTAGCCCTAAATATCGATCTCCCACGTATCCTGAATCAAACTTAATGTCAGATTGGGGGTACACATAGGCTACCATCTATTTAAAGGCATAAGTTCAATTGCAGATTTCAACCAGCTTTGTATTTTAAATAGCTGGTTAAACTACACACCCCTACAACTCAGAATACCCCTAAAACATATTTTTGTAATCTACACACCTTTAGCTATGCAATTCCAAACACGATTCTTCATAGAACTTCATGCTTTCGGGAAATTTCAGAAAAAATTAAGGAACAAAGGTGAAGTCAGAAATCTTGCCCCAAACCCCATGATTAGAACCTCCCATACTAAATATCAATCCCTATCATATCCCCCCCTCCACATAATATGCCACATGCATTTGTGTACATACAGACAGGGCCAGTGGCGAAACTACCGTGCCCCCCACCCCCGCAGGGCCCCACAAGCCCACAAACTCTTCTGAAATTAGCCATTTTTTAAACAGCTGTTCGAAACGTATAATGAAACATGCGCCGATCAGCTGTTTAAAAACGGCTGATCACAGAAGAGTTTGCAATCATAGAGGGGGAAGGGTGATGGGTCAGGGGCCAGGCCTTCATCTTGCGAGGGGGGGGCTGCAGTTATGCCCCCGGACATGCTACCAACTAACCCAAAAGGGATCAAGCATAAGGTCAACAGAGAAGATTGAACCTGCTTTCATTTTTTTCAAACTAAAAAATACCCTCACTGACTATATGTAGTGGTGCGATTAATGCAAATTCATACGGTCCTTTTTAAATTTTTGCGCTTTATATCTGATTTTGTGAAAAACGAGAGGACACAAATCTTGACCAAACCTTCTGTACAAATAAAAATTCCCACTAAATATCATTCTTCTGCATGTACCGAATAGAACGGTACCCTACTTGCATCAAGACACAAAGGACAGGGCATGACCAGCAAACAGCCTCCAAGTGAGCCAAAATATAACTTTGGGTGGGCTGTTCTTTAAGTGTATACATGCATTTTCAGCGCAAACAATGCCAAAAACTTTTATGTTGGAATATACACATCTTTAGCTACATAAAATGCCATATTTTACAAGTATGTGCAATATTCCAGATGCAATTCTTTGTGAACCTCCCGCTTTCCCTATACCTTTACTAATTATGCTATCATCACATACACAGCTGACCTAGCTGCGCCCAGTGATTGAGAAGCCTACGCTGCTGCTGTGTAGTATTAGTTTACACATAGCAAGGCTTCTACCAGCAGAAGGATTGGGATGTGTATGTAACAATAGATTCTTTTTGGTAAAGTTAGGAGATTTGTTGTTTTGGGGTGTTACACTTCTATAAAGTAATGAGGGTGGACATGCCCTTAAGTTAGAGGTTGTAACTGAATTATTATTGCCTCCTCATTCTTTAAAATTTGTCACCTATAATGAATTTATGTATAAACTAAAAAGAATAGAACACTTAAAGGCTAGTCAGACAAACGTCTGTACACCGTTCATGCAGCGTCTTACTAAGGTTTCTGAACGTTGCCGGTAGGAAAATGCTGATGCAACGGTTTCCTTGCGGCAAACATCTGGAACTGTTAGTGAAAGCTGCACTATGGTGCACAGCCATTCGTCTGGACCAAGCCTCAGGGTTATTCAATAAAAGTTCTTATCATTAAAAATGTGCTAATTTTGGCCTAACCGATGTTTTTCAACAATCAAATGTTAATTAATATCTGATTGGTTGGTGCAAAATTAGCACCATTTGTAACAATAAAACTTTTATTGAAACTCCCTGTTTAACCTCTTTTAATTTATTGGTGCATTTCAAATAAGCTACATTTTGGAACACTACTTGACTTCACAACAAACATAAAATACAGCAGTGCCACCCTAGTGACAGAAGGAGGACAAAATTTTTAAATGCAGCAAAGCCTTCTTATAACAGAAGGTACGTTACAGTCTCAAGCAATAAAATTGCATTGGCCAAGCAATACTGTAATGAGCAGAGGTCATGGCCGCAGCTGGTGGCATATCCAGAGGGCAGTGCCATACCATCCACTACCAGCATGCCAATGTCACTGCATAAGTGTGTTATCACCATGGTGTGCCGTCTTATCGGCGCCCAATACTTTAGCACGAAATTTTCTGTTAGGCCCGATAGGTCCTGATCCAACAGTGGTAGCTCATCGGCATCATAACCTAAACATAGACATCGGTGATATTCAGTGAATCCCAACGAGATGGACACCTTTATTATAATGGGTACACACAATTTCCCCCCCTATATAAATTATGGGTGATCATTCGTGACTGCTACAACACTAGCAATCCAGCCAAATTCCTTATTATAGTACAGGGGCCAACTGTGTGCAAGGGAGGTTTTCTGTTTATAATGATCATTTCCAATGCTGAATGTTCGTCGGCTTTAGAATAGCCATTCCCATCTGTAATGTATGTAACCAGCTTTAGCGATTTAGGTCCTCACCCTGGGTACTTGTAAGGGGAAGGGAGTGTGAATTTTCCCAGAAAATTGTCCAGTGGCATAACTACCGCCCCCGCCCCCGGGGGGGGGGGATAATGGTAGGAGGGGCCCTCCTCAAGTCCAAAACCTCTGTTAAAAACAGCTGATCACGTGTATTAATGAAACATAGGTGCGATCAGCTGTTTAAAAGACCGGACCTCAACTTCCGGACACAAACCGTTCATTCATACCCGCGATCAGCTGTTTTAAAAAACAGGAGGTTGTGGCCTCGTTAGGGGGGTCAGGGGCCACCTACAATCTCTCAGGGGGCCGCTCCTGAATTGTCCTTAAACTTACAAATACAAGAAATTTAAAACTGCTTCATTCTGTGTTCAAAATACAATTAAATCAATTTAGTTTGGAAATTCTATAGTCAATATCAGAGGTGAAGATGGGATTTTGAGCACAAAATAAAGCCTTATAATTTACAATGTGGGACCAGTTTCCTTGCCACCAATACAGGATAACAGGAAGGATTTTTACTACAATACTACTATTATCATTTTACTATATATAAACATTTATTTGTGCAAGATTTATAAATCCCCAGGGTGAGTAAATAATAATTGTTTATTAAGTCTAAACTGAATGGTAGTCTGACGATTTTCCTACATGTCTGATCGCTTGAACTGATCAATAATGTCTAAAAGACTACACTGTAAAAATGTCCTTTTTTTAAATGAAAAGTACCTGGGGCAGGTATATTATTTTGCTAATGAGCACCAACACATCCTGTTTTCATCTGCCAGGTTAATGCCCTAAGGCTTCCTGTATTAAAGTTAGTGCTGAAGCACTGAGAGAGCCTGGCAGTAGCAGTTTTTCTAATGCTGATGCTCAGAGGGAGTAATTAGTCAGGTCAAAAATTACAGATCAAATATTAATCATGTGGTAGATCAAGCCGATTTATGACATGTTGTTTGCCTACCAGTCAGTGTTGGGAAGATCAACATTTCCTTGTCCATAATTAGCCAGTACTTGAGGTGGAGCCATTTTTTAAATAATAACTCTGTCATGGATTTGTTCCAAATTGTATGATTATATGTCTAGGTTATTAGGTTTTAAGCTGGCCATACACTACCAGACATCCCACCCTGCCGAATCTGGCTTCAAGCAGGGTTGGAGAGGGGTGGAGCGGACTACATGACGTCAATGACGTCACTAGGGGGGTGGGGCTAGGGCAGACATTCATCAATGACGCACAAAGGAGGCAGGGTTACGGGCAGGCCACTACATGTGATTATGTAATTTATGTCACAGAAGAGGCGTGGGTTAGGTGAGCGTGACATAAATTACATCACAAAGAAGCGTGGCGAGGAATGAAGGCATCCGACAGAGCTGGCAGGTAAGTTTGTGTCCCGGAGTTTAGGGTGTGCGGGAGACAAATCTGGTAGACACCCGCGACTCCCAGGAGGGGTGGATGCCTGCCTTAAACTTACCTCCGATTGTTACTGTTATTTTCTAACAACCACCTGCCTAATGAACGCAACCAATGATTCTGCTGAGAAACAATGCATGACTGACGGCAGGTAAAACTATGTTTGGCCAGCATATACTGTATCAGGTAACTTTGGGATTACATATTACATGACAGAATCAATGGATCAGGATTTAACACAGCCTTCTAAGACTCTTTACCTGAACTTCCTGGTGACATAGTCAAGAAAAATAGTTTATTAAAAAAGAATGGTTTATCAAAAGTAGGTGACCAATGCATTTGTGACGTATTTCCCAATACAATAGACACCAAATACTTTCCTGGAAGGTAATACCAAGCGTTTAATTACATCTACTGGCCTCAATTAACAACACATTTGAAAGACAAGATAGCAAGAGTGTTATTTGCAAAAAGCCCAACACATTTTAGATAACTTTTCACAAAGACTTTATTGACAGAAATGTGACAATTACGGTTTGTATGGTGACAGGCAGTATTGTGTAACTGTTGTGCACACAGATCACATCAACACAGGTGTAGAGGTCAGTAACGATTACATTCAAAACCTGCATGGGTAAAATCCTGGAAATCCGGCTGTGCTAATATAACATAGAGGTGCCAATAATAATAGTTTCCCCCCTTACTATTAACCTGTTACACAACAAAAATTCTGCAAGAAACTCTCCAGGTTTGTGACGCACGATGTGTTTGCACGGCTGTTTCAGACCATAATCGTGCCGTGTATGGACACTTTGTTAGCCCAAACGGCCATTCGGCTGGAGCACGCTGCCTGATCCATCTGATGGATCTTCAACAAGCCTCGACTAAACAGCCTTTTTGGCCACAAAGTGTCTATACACGGCACAATTATCGCCGTGCATACACATGTTTGTGGGCCGGCCCCCGCCATCGCACGTGTGTATGAGGCTTAACACTTACCAATCAAAATTCTCCATACATGTACAGGGCAAATAAAGATGCTATAGAATGTTGCACTTCAGTGGACCACCTGATCAATTGTGCGGAAATTTCACCCAAGTCAGTTCGCATCGACTGACAATATTTTGACCCAGTTACCGGTCACCACCTCGTGTGCCCAGCCTAACAGTCTGCAGAATAAAATCATTACCAATATAGGCTACATAAACACATGGGCAACAAAGACAAGTTCCTCCATGACAAATTTCAGTATCAACTAAATATCAGGTTGGTACAACCCTGAATAAATGGTAATAATTATTTATGAGCATACATCAAGATGAGCCAGCACAGAGCTCCAAAAGGAATATTTTTCATTAGAGTAATTACACTAAATGAATCTGTGCACTAAGTGTAATCAGGATATTTTTAGTTGTAAAACACCCTTTATCTGTAAAATACTCAGAACAAACCGTGTCATTTTAAGAATAAGCACCTACATGCGGAATAAGGACATTGGTAAAGAAGGCAACTGCACAGGTAACACAAACCATGCCTGCACTGCTGGAGTACCCAATGATATAGCGTTTGCGGCTTTTCTCTGCAGTTGGGCATAGGGTAGAACCCAGTTATGATTCACAGGAAAAAAGAGTAGCTGAGGGTCGCACTCCAAATCATAAAGAAATTTTTATTATGAACCACACATATTCACGTTTCGGGGGATACCCCCTGAAGAAACGTTGTGACGTGAATATGTTGTGTTCATAATAAAATTCTTTATGATTTGGAGTGCGACCCTCAGCTACTCTTTTTTCCTGCGAAGCCACTGGTTCCTAAGGGAAGAACCTACAGAGGCGTCTGCACCCACAGTTGGGTAGAGTGCACGTCCACCATTGTTTATCCTGCCCGTTATGATTCACCCTCAGCCGCAACTGATGCTGAACTGAAGGGAACAAAACACATATATACAGCTCACTTACAGGCATGTCCATCCCCAAATTACAATTTGTATCAAGGATCCTCCCTCCGCAATCATTTTAAATCACTTCCTTAATCCTTTTAATGATTCCGCCAAGTATTCCTGGTCTGCTGCCGTCAGAAAGTTTGCCACATTACTTAAAGCTGTACATATACTTTATGGCCTTAAAATCTTTGTCCTTGCCTTGACTGACTGCTGTTACCCAAAGAACCAGCAGGCAGCAAGACCTGAGCTGAATACAACATAAGTGGTTATGGAAGAGATTTAAAATTATTACAATAAGAAGCTTTGGAAAGAAATTTTAGTTTAGGTGTGGACATAACTTTTAATGTGTTATGGGAAGTGGTTTTGCTGAAAATCAGACCTGTGCAGACTCAATGAGGAATACTGCTTAATGATATATCAACCACATCTGATGTAATAAAAGAGTGCTTCCCTCTTATATGGCTGTCTTATATGTATTTTTCTTATGTTTTTCTTTTCAATTTGACATTAATTCAAAGGGCATGTCCACCCCAAACTAAGATTTAACCCACCATTGGCCCAACTGTACTGTTTTAAAAAATTGTTACCCTTACATTCCTTCTTCTTATGGTTCCCCTGTAGTCCATGTCCAAAGTCCAGGAAACTGAGGAGAAGTGTTTGTCCTTCTGTCCAAACGTCTCTGCCTCCTGTCTTGCCTCCGGGAGGATGGTGACATCGCAAGGACGCCTCTTAACTGTCCTCCTGGAGGACTCTGGCATACGCAGGGGAGCCTCAGCCTCCATAATGCCATGTCTATTTAACAATAAAACCATTTCCATAGTGTAAGGACCTCTCTCCCACCCTAACCGCCGTATTTATATTGTAAAAAGCCCCCAATCTTACTCACCAGCCTTCACTCCCGTGGCAGTTTCAATAGTCAGCAGCCGTGTCTTAGGGGAAAGCATTAAATATTTACTAACCAAATGTGTATATCCTTATAATCTAAAAGGGTTCCCACTATGAATATCAATGGAGTAAAAATACCAGTTTAGTAAATGTACCAATAGATTCACTTGGATTAAGTAATAGAGAAGGCCAAAAATCACCAGTTTTGTTCCGTTTTTGGATTCCCGGATCGCAGGAAATCCCAAAGATCAAAATTTTTTTGATTATTATTCAATGTTTGAGGATATTTTCGATAATTTTCGAAAATAGCCTTGATTGTTCGATAATTCTTGAAAGTACGATCGGAGACTTTCTTTTTTTACGAACATATTTTCGAGGTTTATCGAACGTTCCAGGCTATTTCGATAATCTTCAAACATTCAAGAAAATAGGCTCCAAAGTGCTGATTCGGACGGATCATTCAGATTTCGGAACCTAGGGGTTCCGTGTCGGACCTCTCTAATTAGTAATGTTATTGCCACCATGCTGTCAGGGCTATGATCTCTCTCTATTTCCCCTTTAGGCAATGAACCCAGCCATAGCAGCACTCAGTGCATTGTATACGGTGTTTTACCTATTTCGAATCTTTAAACCCAGCTGTCTTCTGCCGTTAAAGATTCCTATTTAAGAGTTGTTATCGGCTCGGTACATTGGTTGTGTAGTACAAAATAATACTTCAAATAACCTTTGTGTGTGTATAGCTTCCTCTACTGATATAACATGGGATAGCAATCACCTTTAAAGAGACCTACATAGGAAATTATTATTGAGCCGCTTCCAGAATGCGATGTCACCAGCATCTACACATGTGCTTCGGAGCAGGTTTCTATGAACCTCCACCTATATCCTGATTTGGCCACTCACCTGTCTGCAGGGGCGGAGGGTGACTTTTTGAATATAAAAGGCTAAAGTATCATTGCCACGCGTAGCCACACCACGCCACAGCCACACCACCCATATATGTAAAACAATATGAGTGAGTATCACTTGGCAAAATGCTTGGCACACGAAATGGGCAATATGCTTGGCACACAGAAATGGGCAATAATAGCTTGGCACAGAATGGGCATAATATGCTTGGCACACAGAAATGGGCATAATATGCGTGGCACGAAAATGGCAATAATATCTGGCACACAAAGGCAATAATATGCTTGGCACAGATGGGCAATATGCTTGGCACACAGAAATGGTGAATATATGCTTGGCACAGGATTGGGCAATCTTGGCACACAGAGATGGGCAATAATATGCTTGGCCACAGAATGGGCAATAATATGCTTGGCACAGAAATGGGCAATGTGCTGGCACACAGAAATGGGCATATGCTTGGCACACAGAAAGGGGCAATAATATGCTTGGCACAGAAATGGGCAATAATATGCTTGGCACAGAATGGCAATATGCTTGCACAGAGAAATGGGCAATATGCTTGGCACACACACAGTATATAACTTACTGTTACTTTTATTCCGTTGGGAAGTCTCAAGCTCAGTAAATTTTTTGTTATAAAAAAAACAGAACTTCTGGTTATTGAAAAAACTTTATTCATACTGACACTGCCCGGTCGGTACAAATCCAAGAGCTTAGGAGTGGTGCTGGGACACCTGGTAAGGTTGGAGCAAGGCAGAGGAGCTACTGACACCAGCACACCATGCATCTTTTAAGGTACACTACTTTTTTTTTAGCAATTTTTTTTGCCAGATTTCACTTGGGAAGGCTAAGCCTATGGAAAATCCACCTATGCCTGTCCACGACTTTGAGCTAGACTCGATGGGTAAGTGCACCATATACCCGATTGTTTATTGTGATTTTTACTAAGAGACACAGCGGGGGTACCATAATTAGACATTAACCAATATTATATTGGACATTGTCTAATTTTTAACTGTTTTTATAGGGCAACAAAGCCTCAGAAGCTAAGCCTCTTTCAGAAGGAAGAGCACTGTAATATATATTGGTGTTTTATTCTCACATCCCAGGGTGACACAGTGGGTCACTGGCCATTGTGTACTTTATACATGCTCAGTCCTAAGATACTGCAGAAATTGTTATAGGTTGTACATTTATCACATTCCTAGTAGCCTTTAGCCAATTCTTTTCAAGTTAGACAAGGGAGCATGTGACTGAGATGAGGGTGTGGCCAGTCACTGTACATACACACAGTTATTTTACCATTCTTCAGGGGTTACATTTACTGTATTGTATTACTGTAGTGGGATTTTACCACCTTATGGTGTTTTTACAGGGGATATTTTCAGTGTAAATATTTGGATTTAGTTTGACTTTATTATTATATATATTATATATATATATTATATTTTCCCTTATGGTAGAGTTAGTATACAGTTGTGTTCAAAATTATTCAACCCCCACTGAAATTGAGTATTTTGGCCAGTTTGACATTGATTTGTGATCATTTCAGTCATCTTGTTTACAATTAATCAAAGAGACACTTGTAAGTCGATAAATATAACATAACATTATAATGAAATAACCACAAATGTATTTTCTGTGCTCACATCCATTATCAGTTTAATTCCACACCCCCAAATGACATTCATTCTTAGTACTTATTACAACATCCTTTTCCAGTTATAACAGCTTTTACGTGAAGCATTGCTTGGCACAAGTGTTTTTGCAGCGATCTACGGGTATCTTAGCCCTTCTTCATGGGTAAAAGCCCCAGTTCAGACACATTCTTAGGCTTGCGCACTGCAACTGCTTTCTTTAAGTCCACCAGCGGTTTGGTGACTGCATAGTCACTCCAAATGTCTCCAGCCTTTAATCTGCAACCATGCTCTAGTGGACTTGGAGGTATGCTTGGGTCATTGTCCTGTTGAAACGTCCAACGTCTCCCAGCTCAGGTTTCTGACGGACTGCATCACATTTTTTTTCAATATCTCCTGGTACTGAAGAGAATTCAGGTACCTTGCCCGCTGAAGCTTCCCTGTACCTGCAGAAGCAAAACAGCCCCAAAGCATGATTGACCCCCGCCATGCTTCACATAGGCAAGGTGTTCTTTCTTCATAGGCCTTGTTTTTCCTCCATACATAGCGTTGATCCTTGGGCCCAAACATTTCTAATTTTGTTTCTCAGTCCACAGAACACTTTTGTGGTTTGTCCACATGAACTTTTGGCATACTGCAGTCGACTCTTCTTATTCTTTGGAGACAGAAAAGGGGTGCGCCTGGGAGTTCGGCATGGAGGCCTTCATTACGCAGTGTGCCTTATTGTCTGAGCTGAAACTTCAGTACCCGCATCTGACAAATCTTTTTTCAGTTCCTCAGTCCACGGGGACTTTTCTCCACTTTGCACTTCAGGTAGCGCCACAGTCGAAGTCAGCATCTTCTTTCTGCCACGACCAGGTAGCGTTTCCACAGTGCCCTTTGCCTTGAATTTGCGAATGATGCTCCTATGGTGTCTCTTGTATGTTTAACATCTTTGAAATCTTTTTATAGCCATTCCCTTCCTGTGAAGAGAATCACCACTTCTCTTGTCTTGCACAAGCTAGGCTCTGGGGGGTTAGGTAAAAAAAAAATATGGCAACGGTTTTTTAAAGCTGCAGATGAACATAACATATTTACAGTGCACTTATCCTTAAGGGGTTTGAATAATTGTGTCAAGAAGAAATCACAAAAAAAAATTTAATTCTGTATTACAAAACAATTAATGTCATTTTAGTTGCATTTGGTTCTTTAAAAAGTCCTTGTAGATTCATTCTGAACACAATTACAAATGTACACTGAATTCCCTAAAACCATTTACAGTGGGGTTGAATAATTTTTGAACACAATTGTATTTTGTCCCTTTCTAGAACTTCCCCTTCTCTATGCGGAAAGGGTTACTTATATACTTATAGGGATTTATATAGATACTTGTGCCCTATCAGCACTCCTTTTTCACAATATTGAAAGCTAACCTGATTGGTTGGGGCAATTAGCACTATTTTTATAAGAACTTTTTATGAATCTCCCTGTAAGTGTCCAGGCTTACCATGTGGGACTATGTGCAGGTAAAACACGCATCGGCTTTAGCGGGAGGATAGACGCTAGTTGCTTATGGATAGACACTCACGGAGTTCAGGTGACAAACTTAGTCTGTGCAATCACAAACATATCAGGTGAAGAGAATCTTGGAGACAATTCGTTACCATGGACATCGGACTTCTTGGTGAGAAATTGCCAATTAGATGTGTTCCTACAGTAAGTGGTGAGCCTTGTACCAAGAAGAGTGGGAATCTAAAGTGACAGCTTGCATATGTGAGATCACTCCCCTAAAGCAGCTAGTGATGTATTATCTCCTAACATTTGTATATTTTAGCACTGGGACGCCCAGTAATACAGGTATTTTATGGGTGTTTAGGGTTGGGATATATATAGATATTAAAGGTACCTTTTTGCATCAATCTAGAGTTGTATTTCTTCCATATGACTAAGTGTGTGAGTGCTGTTAGGGGTTTTTCACACATGGGGGAAATATTCCCCTCTGGTCTATATTGTGTTTCCAGATTAGGTTTAGTAGTTACCCCTAGCACCGTCCTTAGTATATCACAACACCGTCACCTTTAAGTGTGAGAGGGAGTGGCGGTGACGCTATCTGAGTCATAGAACGCCTTCACAGTGGTCCTATCTTAGAGTCCTGTTGGATTTCGTCAAGGGGGCGGAAGGGTTGGGTTGGGGTGTGCACTTCTTTGTGTATTTTAGATGAGTTGAACACTGCACTTGTCTTTGAAGAGCGGCCCGATCTAGGGTTGAAACGCGTCGATATACGTGTATGTTTTAAAATTTCTCACTTCAGAAGATACCAGAAGTGCTCCGTTCTTCATTAATATACTATTTCCATTACACAGTGGAAGCACCCGGGTTGATTATTGAGGATCAAGAGTGCCACTCCATTTTTGTTATTGTTTTTATATATATTATATATTTATATATATATATATATATAAATACATATAATATGTATCCCAGCAGAATGGGACACAGAGCACTCCTAGGATTCAAAGTAGAAGTTTTTTTTATTCCATATCAGTATGGACGTACAACCACGTATATATATACTAGCAAAGTGTGCCCGTTGGTGCACAGTGGAAATATGTGGGTGTATGTTAGCTATGAGTGGATACAGATGATATAAAATCTTTCACACACTACTATAAAATTTACGGATTTGTACAAAAAAAATAAATAAAGGCAAGATGTTAAAATAAAAAGAAATCCTATGAAATCTTGGACCTATTAGTGTCACATCCCTAATGAATATTTTACACAATGTACAGAGGCAGAAGGGAACCTTTGGATGTACCCCAATAGGTATTAGAGGGCTATATACACACATCTTTTGGATTGTACTGGAAGTGTTAGTGTTTTAGAAATACATGTTAAATATAAATAAAGTGCAGCCTAACATCTAGATAAGACAGACATTATCCATCTTATATTAGTTGTATACACACTATCACATTTTTCTGTTTGTTTATTGATTTGTTTTGATAAATCTAAACAGGAAGATATTTAAATCCAGGGTTTGAGAGATGGGTGAAACTGCTAAAATCCGTTCCGCCTGTGGACCTGGAAAATGGTCTGGGAAAAAATGTACATACATCCAGAAGTGTAAAAAAATAACTTTCCTCCCGATCAGTTTTTTGAGTTACACATTCTATTTTCAGGGTAACCGAAATTTTAGAAAATTTGAAGTTTAAAGGAATTTTTGGAAAATTTGTGAAAATAAATCAGTAACTTCTGTAAATGGCTCTGGGACCTGGGAATGGTCCGGGGAACAGATAATCCGATTCTTTCAAATCAGAATTGGTTACAATCAGATTTTTTCAGAAAGTAACTGATTGATAACTAACCAATCAGATACTTTCTGAAAGAATCTAATTGTAACCATTTCTAATTGGAAAATAATCTGATTGGTATACTAACAAATCAGAATCTTTCTGAAAGAATCTGAATGTAACAAATTCTGTTTAGAATAATCTGATTGTTAGTATACCAATCAGATTCTTTCTGAAAGAATCTGATTGTATCCAACCAGAATTGGTTACAATCAGGACTTTCAGAAAGAATCTTATTGGTACGCTTTCTGGAAGAATCTGATGTGTAACTAATCAGAATTGGTTACAATCAGTTTCTTTCAGAAATAATCTGATTGGTATACTAACGAATTAGACTCTTTCTGAAATAAGTTGATTGAAACCAATTCTGATTGGAAAGAATCTGATTGGTTAGTATAGCAATCAGATACTACCAGAAAGAATCTGATTGTATCTAATTAGAATTGGTTACAATCAGATACTTTTAGAAATAATCTTATGGGTATGCTTTCTGGAAGAATCTGTTTGTAACCAATTGTGATTGGGAAAGAATCTGAATGGTATACCGTATATACTCGAGTATAAACCGACCTGATATAAACCGAGGTACCCAATTTCACCTAAAAAATTTAATAAAGTTGTTGACTCGAGTATAAACCGAGGGTAGTAACTTGGCATTCAAGATGTTTGGAAACTACAACTCCCAGCTGCTTTATTAGCGGGAATTGTAGTTTCCAAATATCTTGAATGCCACCCTCACTTGGCATTCAAGATGTTTGGAAACTACAACTCCCAGCTAATAAAGCATGCTGGGAGTTGTAGTTTCAAACATCTTGAATGCCACCCTCACCCTCCCCCCCCCAGTTCAGTTTGTACCTGTGGCTTCTCCTTCATCCAGGACCTGTGGGCTCTCCTCCATCCAAGGGTTTCCTGTTGCTGCATTGAAGGTAAGTGTCTTCTCCATTCCGGCAGCAGCGTCCTCTCCATTCCGGCAGCAGCGTCCTCTCCATTCCGGCATCTGCGCGCTCATTCCCTGTACTGGCGCGCCGGCTGACGTCACTATTGGCGCCGGGCAGTGACGTTGGCCGCGCGCAGTACATGGAATGATCATGCGGCTGCCGGAATGGAGACGACCTGCTGCCAAATGGAGAGGACGCTTACAGGTACCTTTAACTTAGTGACTCGAGTATAAACCGAGTCCAAGTTTTCAGGCTGGTTTTACAGCCTGAAACTCGGTTTAACTCGAGTATACGGTACCAACCAATCAGATTCTTCCTGAAAGAATCTCATTGTACACCAATTCTGATTGGAAATATCTGATTGGTATACCAATAGATTCTTTCTAAAAAAAAAAAAAAAGGCTATTGGTTACAGTCAGATTCTTTCAGAAAGAATTTGATCGGTATGCTTTCTGGAATAATCTAATTGTAACCAATCAAAATTAGTTACAATCATATTCTTTTAGAAATAATGATTGGTATACTAATCAATCAGATTCTTTTCTAATCAGAATTGGTTACAATCAGATTCTTTCAGAAAGATTCTAATTGTCTTTTCCCCGACCATTTTCCGGGTCCCAAAACTATTACAGTAAGTACTGTATAATTTTTAAAAATTTTCTGAAAATTCCTTGAAATTTTCTCGAAGTTTCGACCGCTTTTTGAAAACTTGTGAAAAATTTGTGAATCACGAAATGCGTTGCGGAACTGGGTTCAGATCAGCGATCCGGTCCATCTCTATTCTTGATCTATTTATTGTAATTGTATAGCGTGTATAGTTCACTAGAAACACCACAGTGAAATACAATTGTATTTCCAACCAATAATAGATCAATAGGAGATCCATTGATCATTCTATAATTAAAGTTATCAATCTGTCTTTCAATACTCACCCTCCCCATTAAAGCCGAGGCCACACTACAATGCCCAAATCGCGCACACAATCGCAAGCGATATCAATAAAAGTTCTTATCGTTTAAAATGGTGCTAATTTTGCCCCAACCAATCAGATGTTAGCTTTCAAACTAATAAATCTGATTGTCTGGGGCAAATTTAGCACCATTTTAAACGATAAGAACTTTTATTGAATCTCCCTGATGATTTTGTGCATGATTATTTTGCGTTTTGCGTTTCCGCATGCATTTTGCGCATGCGTTTTTGCCGTTTCCGTTATGAAAACGCGTGCGCAAACGCGCGAAAAAAAGTGCTAGTGTCCTTGCCCTAACTCACAGCTGTCACCAGGGATTCAAATAGAGAGGGATCACTATTGGTAATGTGTTAGACAGGGATCACTATTGGTAAATGTGTTAGAGAGGGATCAGTATTGGTGAATGTTTAGAGAAGGATCACTATTGGTAAATGTGTTAGAGAGGGATCACTATTGGTAAATGTGTAGAGAGGGATCACTGTTGATCAATGTATAGAGAGGGATCACTAGTGTTAATGGTTAGAGAGGTCGCTATTGGTAATGTGTTAGAGAGGGATCGCTATTGGAAATGTGTAGAAAAGGATCGCTATTGGTAAATGTGTTAGAGAGGGATCACTACTGGTCAATGTGTTAGAGAGAGATCACTATTGGTCAATGTGTTAGAGGGGATCACTATTGGTCATTGGTTAGAGAGGGATCACTATTGGTCATGTGTTAGAGAGGGATCACTATTGGTCAATGTGTTAGAGAGGGATCACAATTGGTAAATGTGTTAGATTGGATCACTATTGGTAAATGTGTTAGAGAGGGATTACTATTAGTGAGTGTGTTAGAGAAGGATTACTATGGTAAATGTGTTAGAGAGGGATCACTATTGGTAAATGTGTTAGAGAGGGATCACTGTTGATCAATGTGTTAGAGAGGGATCACTATTGGTAATGGGTTAGAGAGAGATCACTATTGGTAAATGTGTTAGAAGGGATCACATTGGTAAATGTGTTAGAGAGGGATCGCTATTGGTAAATGTGTTAGAGAGGGATCCTATTGGTAAATGTGTTAGAGAGGGATCCGCTATTGGTAAATGTGTTAGGAGGGATCGCTATTGGTAAATTGTTTAGAGAGGGATCACTACTGGTCAATGTGTTAGAGAGAGATCACTATTGGTCAATGTGTTAGGAGGATCACTATGGTCAATGTGTTAGAGAGGGATCACTATTGGTCAATGTGTTAGAGAGGGATCACTATTGGTAAATGTGTTAGAGAGGGATTACTATTAGTGGTGTGTTAGAGAAGGATCACTATTGGTAATGTGTTAGAGAGGGATCACTATTGGTAAATGTTGTTAGAGAGGGTCACTATTGGTAAATTTGTTAGAGAGGGATTACTTTAGTGAGTTGTGTTAGAGAAGGATTACTATTGGTAATGTGAGGTCCTAAAGAACCCAGACTATCCTGTCATGTTTCAATCGTATTACATTTATCAGTTCAGGACACAGGTTCGTGGATTCTATGGGGTCCATTGCTTAAATAATGTAATAAACCATTACAAACTCACTTCATTGTCTCAGAGAATGGGCTGAAGATGTTTTCCTTTCAGCCCCCCTATCATATAGAGCAGGGATAAGCACCCAGTGGATCTCCAGATGTTTGAAACCTACAACTCCCTGCATTCCTCTACAAGCACTCTGTAGTTAGGGAATTCAAACTACAACTCCCAGCATTCCTCTACAAGCCCTCTGTAGTATAGTATAGTATAGTATTTGAAGAATATAAGATATATGTCCATCCAGTACAACCCATCTACAATATACTCATTTCCTGCCTAGCTGTTAATCCAGAGGAAGGCAAAAAAAACCCACCAAGTTTATGAAGGGGGAAAAAAATCCTTCCTGACTCCAAGTGGCAATCGGAAATTTCCCTGGATCAACTCTATTTTATGAATCAATACCAGTAAATTGCAGCATTCCTTGTTTGCATAACTTATCCAGCTTTTTTTTTAAACTGACCAATGAACCTTTCCCAACCTGAAAGGGCATGTCCACTCCCAAAACTATAACCCCCCCCCCCACTACTGGCCCCATTGTGTAGTAGTTAATCCTTACCTCACATCCCAGCTCCATATGGTTCTCCTGTAGCCCCCCCCCAAAGTCCCAAAACTGCCCACCAGAGGATGCAGAGTCCATATGGACTCTGCCTCCTATCTGGCCTCCGGGAGAAGTTTGGCATGCGTACTGCACCCTTCTCCCCCTCCCTCCCCCTCCCTCCCCCTCCCATTAGAATCCCCTCCCCTAGTATAAAAATCTTTTTACCTAACATTACTCCTGTCCCCCCAGCCCCAACCGCTCTACTAGTATCATCAGAAAATGCCCAAAACTTACTTACCTTCCCTCTTTCCTCCGCCGCACTGAACTCCCGGCAGCCGCGTCCGTGATTGGCTGCCACTCAGCCAATCACAGACGCACTGCCGGTCCCGCCCCTTTGCTTGCATTTTCTAGCAAGCAGAGGGCCTGGCCGCGCGGCGGGGAAAGAGGGAAGGTAAGTAAAGTTTGTGGCATTTTCTGATGATACTAATAGACGGTTGGGCTGGGGAAAGGTGGACATACCCTTGAAGCCTAAACCTTTTTTCTTCAAGTCTTAAGGGATGTCCTGTGTCCTCTGACATGTTCTATTGGTGAACAGTGCCCAGATAGTTTATTGTATGTCCCGTTGATGTATTTATACACAATAATCATATCCCCACTAGGGATGGCCGGTTCGCGGATCCGAACCCGGATCCGCTGCGGATTTATCCCGTTTGCGAACGGCGGATTTTTCCGGATTTTGCGCTTTCCGAACTTCCGATTCGCGGATTTTTAGTATTTTCGAAAATTTTCGAAATTACGAGTTTTCACGTAATTTGAAAATTTTCGAAAATACGAGAAAACACGTAATTTCAAAAATTTTCGAAAATACAAGGATTTCTCTTATTTCCATAAATAGGTATTTTCGAAAATTTTCCAAATTACGAGGATTACTCGTATTTTTGAAAATACATATTTTCGAAAATTTTCGAAAATACTAGGTTTTCTCGTGCGGACCGGATTTTGCGAAGTTCGGACATCTCTAATCCCCACGCAAGCACCTTTTCTCCAGCGTACATAATTGTAACTTTTCCAGTCTCTCTTCATATTCAAGCTTCCCCAATCCCCTTATTAATTTAGTTGCCCTTCTCTGAACCCTTTCCATTTCATAGATGTCCTTTTTGTACACAGGATTCCCAAATTGCACTGCATATTCCAAATGAGGCCTTACCAATGCTTTGTAAAGAGGGAGAATAACATTTTCCTCCCTTGAATCCATACCTCTCTTTATACAAGACAATACCATGCTGGCTCTGGCTGTTGCCGCCTGGCACTGCTTTCTACCTTTAAGTTTGTTATCCACCAAAACTCCAAGATCCCTTTCCAATAGGGATTCACTTAACACAGAGCCATTTATAGTATAAATAGTACAAGGATTTTTAAGTCCAAAATGCATCACCTTACATTTATCAACATTGAATCTCATCTTGCCACCTTGCAGCCCAATGTGACAATCTATCTAGATCCCCTTCAACGATTGCACATCCTCTGAAGTTTTTAATGGTCGACAAAGTTTTGTGTCGTCAGCAAACACAGAAGCCTTGCTGACAATACACACTTCCAAATCATTAATAAATGGTTTAAATAGAAGCGGCTCCAAAACAGAACCCTGTGGCACCCCACTTAGCACTTTAGTCCATAATGATGGAGCCCCATTTACAACTACCCTCTGCATCCTATTCATTAACCAATTTTCTATCCATGTACAAATGTAACTCCCCAGACCAACAGACCTCAGCTTATATATTAGTCACCTATGGGGGACTGTATTAAAAGTCTTTGCAAAATCCAAGTAAACTACATCTTACAGCTATGCCAGAGTCTAAATTTATACTTACTTCCTCATAAAAGCCAAGCAAGTTAGTTTGGCAAGATCTATTCCTCCTAAATCCATGCTGGTTAATACTTATAATGTCAGTCCTTGAAAGATACTCTAGAACATGTTCCCTTATTAAACTTTCCTGGATCTTCCCCACCACTGAAGTTAAACTTACAGGCCTGTAATTACCCGTCTGTGAACGACTACCCTTTTTGAATATTGGAATAACATCAGCCTTTTTCCAATCCAGAGGCACACCTCCACAAAAATAAGAAACAATGGCCTAGATAAAAAAGAACTTAGCTCCCTAAGTACCCAAGCATGTATTTTATCCGCTCCAGGAGATTTATTAATATTAACCGTATTTAGTTCTTTCTGTACCATATCCTCGGTTAACCAAAGTGCACTTAAATCTTTTATACCATTATTGCTACTATACTCTATGATATCTGTACTTGGATCTTCTATAGTATATACAGAGGGGGAAAAAGTATTCAAGACATTTGCTTTATCACCATCCTCCGAAACTAACTTATCCCCATAATTAATGGTGCCACATTCTCAGTCCTCATCTTCTTACTATTAATATACTTTAAAAAACATTTTAGGCATAGTGATGCTTTGTTCAGCTATCCTAACTTCATTATTAATTTTAGCTAGTTTGATTGCTTACTTACACTCCTTGTTACAGTTTATATAATCCCTAAAGGCCCTTTCCGTTCCCTCAGCCTTAAAGGTTTTAAATGCCTTTTTCTTCCTTTCCATTTGCCTCTTTAGATCAGAATTCTGCCACATGGGTGCGGATATATTTTTTTTACATTTATTTCCCAAGGGTATAAATTTAGATGTAAACTGGCTTAAAATCTCCTTGAACACAGTCCACTTCTGTTCAGTACCTTTATCTGCTAATACATTATCCCAGTTGACATTCTGAAGAGCTGCTTTTAACCTCGGAAAATTTGCCTTCCCAAAATTTAAAGTCTTTGTTAACCCAGCACACTTTTCCTTTCGATTACATAGTCTAAATGCCACTATTTCATGGTCACTATTCCCTAAGCCTTTAGTTACCTTTAAATCTATAATGCACTCCACAATGTTAGATATTACCAGATCCAACAGAGCTACTTTTCTAGTAGGAACCTCAACCACCTGTCAGAGAAGATTATCCTGCAGCAAATTCAGGAACTAATTGCTTTTTCTGGCAGTTCCACTACACAAATCAATGTCAGGGAAATTAAAGTCCCTCATAATGAGCACCCACCCCAAAGCCCTTGCCAACTGCATAAGAAGTTGAATTAGTTAGGGAATTCAAATTACAACTCCCAACATTACTCTACAAGCACTCTGTAGTTAGGGAATTCAAACTACAACTCCCAGCAACTAACTTATCCCCATAATTAATGGTGCCACATTCTCAGTCCTCATCTTCTTACTATTAATATACTTTAAAAAACATTTTAGGCATAGTGATGCTTTGTTCAGCTATCCTAACTTCATTATTAATTTTAGCTAGTTTGATTGCTTACTTACACTCCTTGTTACAGTTTATATAATCCCTAAAGGCCCTTTCCGTTCCCTCAGCCTTAAAGGTTTTAAATGCCTTTTTCTTCCTTTCCATTTGCCTCTTTAGATCAGAATTCTGCCACATGGGTGCGGATATATTTTTTTTACATTTATTTCCCAAGGGTATAAATTTAGATGTAAACTGGCTTAAAATCTCCTTGAACACAGTCCACTTCTGTTCAGTACCTTTATCTGCTAATACATTATCCCAGTTGACATTCTGAAGAGCTGCTTTTAACCTCGGAAAATTTGCCTTCCCAAAATTTAAAGTCTTTGTTAACCCAGCACACTTTTCCTTTCGATTACATAGTCTAAATGCCACTATTTCATGGTCACTATTCCCTAAGCCTTTAGTTACCTTTAAATCTATAATGCACTCCACAATGTTAGATATTACCAGATCCAACAGAGCTACTTTTCTAGTAGGAACCTCAACCACCTGTCAGAGAAGATTATCCTGCAGCAAATTCAGGAACTAATTGCTTTTTCTGGCAGTTCCACTACACAAATCAATGTCAGGGAAATTAAAGTCCCTCATAATGAGCACCCACCCCAAAGCCCTTGCCAACTGCATAAGAAGTTGAATTAGTTAGGGAATTCAAATTACAACTCCCAACATTACTCTACAAGCACTCTGTAGTTAGGGAATTCAAACTACAACTCCCAGCATTCCTCTACAAGCACTCTGTAGTTAGGGAATTCAAACTACAACTCCCAGCATTCCTCTACAAGCACCCTGTAGTTAGGGAATTCTGGGAGTTATAGTTTCCAAAACATCTGGAGATCTACTGGTTTCCTATCCTTGATCTATATATATCTCTTACTGTCTAGCAAATAGCAGCTCTCCTTTGCTTCTATTGAGAGGGGAGGGGTGAGATGAGAAACTGTCACATGTTTTATAAAGGAAGTGACATATAAGTCTTGCAACTTCCTACTAACTTCATACTTCCTAATAACACTCAGAAAATGTTTTGATTCACTAACACTCCTGACAATCTAATATTAAGCACACCATTGGATACACTAAAAGGGAAGTGAGAAATATGTTCCTTTGTAAACTTCTATTGCCTCCCTGTAAAACTTCCTGAGGTGTGGCTTAAAAGTCCATTTTGAAGATTCCATTACAAAACAGGAGTGGGGCTGTGCAAGAAATTTTATTTATTTATAGATTTTATTTACATTTCTATATACTTTAATGTCATTACTACATATTTGTTAATATTGATATAACTATTTGTTTAGTGCTTAAACAACACATAAACACTGTCCCTATGTATATTACTTTTACCCACACCCACCAACATAGTAGAACATAGAACGAAAAACCCAATGTATTCCCCATGAAATTATAAATTTATTTTTATAATATAAGGGATATATATATACTGTGTACCTAGACCATTTATATTACTTCTGAGACATAACCATTTATACTATAAGGATTTTTAAGTCCAAAATGCATCACCCTCCATTTATAAACATTAAATCTCAACTTAGCAGACCAATGTGACAATCTTTCTAGATCTACCTGCAACAATTGCACATCATTTGTTGCTTTTAATGGTCTGCAACATTTTGTGTCGTCTGCAAACAGAAACCTTGCTGACAATACCTACTTCCAAATCATTAATAAACAGTTTGTATAGAAGTGTCCCCAACACAGAACACTGTGGCACCCCACTTAGAATTTTAGTCCATTAAAAACTACTCCCTGCATCCAATCCATTAACCAATTTTCGATCCATGTACCACCCTAGCCCAACAGACCTTAGCTTATACATTAGTTGCCTATGGGGGACTGTATCAAAAGCTTTAGCAAAATCTAAGTATACTACATCTACTACTATGTCAGAGTCTAAATTTCTACTCACTTCCTTGTAAAAGCCAAGCAAGTTAGTTTGACAAGATCTATTCCTCCTAAATTCTTGGTGATTACTATTTATAAGGTCAGTCTTTGAAACATACTCTAGAATACTTTCTTATATCAAACTTTCCAGTATCTTCCCCACCACTGAAGTTAAACTTACAGGCCTGTAATTAACCAGCTGTGAATGAGTACCCTTTTTGTATATTGGAATTACAACAGCTTTTTTCCAATCCAGATACTCACTTCTGACCATGAGGGAATCTGAGAAAATAAGAAACAAAGGCCTAGATAAAACTGAACTTATTTCCATAAGGATCCATGGATGTATTTTATCTGGTCCAGGAGCTTTATTAGTAAAACAACTAATCAGATGATATCTTTTACTGGTCTATATTTGAAACCAACTGATTGGTCTCTGCAGATAAAGACTGGTAAGATTTAGCACCTCTTATTCAACAAGCCTCTATTTTGGAAGAGTAACCAAACCTTGCGGGCCAGTTGCCATTAAAATAATAGTATTTAAAGTAAAAACTTTAAGCTTATGAGAAAGCAAACCTTAATAGAAAAGCTGGTAGTTTACAATAACATTAACTCATTCATTTATTCTTATTATGTCCAAGCAATATTGCAGGTATATGGAATGGAGGCACTAGGCATTTGGATAACTGCTAGTCATTGTGTAAACATTTTATCGACAATTAATTACAATAGCAAGAAGCCTTCAAGGAATTCCAACAATTTCCTATTTCACCTTTGACTCCCTCTCCTCGGCCTACACAATATTAATTGGCAGAAAACTAATTATGTACTGTTTAAAATAATCGCCATCAAAATAGATTGTTTATAAGAAAATGTTTTGCAAGATATTGTAAATGCATTATTACTTGCCTAATAATAACGAAAATAATAATCTTCCTGATAATAAAACGTGTCATTTTCTGTAAATATGGAATCCTAAAAAAAGATGAATTTGGGGCACACGTTCATTTTAGATGGTTCATGTTTCCTCCTTTACTTAAAACTTAATGTAACACTGACCCAGTCCACTGAGTGTCAAATAGATTGTTGAGTAGGAAACCCATATTTAAATTAAACCAAGACGGCTTCACTGAAACAAGGTCATGTTACCATTTAGTACGATTGTATGTTAGCTACAGAAAGTACGATGAAGCCATTTATCGAACGACTGCAGATTGTAATAGCATGGATTCTAAGCAATGGTCCTTACCAGGATACCATTTACTTTGTACAGACATTTACAGTCACAAGTGCTTACCACATATAGCCTTGTCTTCCCATAGATCTCTCTATTTCACGGATTCCATAAGTAGAGTGGACTTTATTATTGAAAATGCATCTAACCTTTGTGGAATAATGAAAGGGAGAAAGAGTTTTACACAAATCACCTACTACCCCAGAAAAGCACTTACATCAGCAGACACAGGACATGAGCACATGCTCTTTACCTCTCTATATATCTTAGTCCATATCAGCTATGCATTAGCCACAAAGAGCATAAAAAAGCTAAGACATACATTGCAAAAGGTTGCAGACACTGGTATTTTTATTGACATAAAGTGCAGAGTGGACATTGGGCTTTTCCTTGCCTGTTTGTATATGCCCACTAGAGAACACATAACATCTCTTGACATTTAGAAACACAGATATGAAGTGGCATTCTTGCCCTTAAGTCTAGCACTCAGTGCTGTTGCTTTTAAGCAAACCGACAGAATAAAAGAAGCTCCTCAACATTACTTCAGAGCTTTCAAGCTATGCAAACGACGGCCATTTTGCAAAACCAAGCTGTGGCTTTAGCTAACTTTGGCACATTATATTTGCATCTGGGAGCAAGTAAATTGTTGGAGCACTTCCTAGTAAAATTTGTTTTCTTTTTTCAAGCCTTCTGACTTTGGACAATGTAATGTATGAGTGGGCAATGCAAATAAATCACTTGGAATGTATTTCTTTATTATTATTTCTGATTCCATATGTAAAGCCAGGTAAAATTTGCAAAAAATGCACATGTGCGCAGTGGCAAAACTGTAGGAGCCTGTGCCACCCATGCAAGTTTGGTGCCCGGGCCCCTGACACACTCTAACTGAACTTGAGAAAGGACTTGTAAGGCCCAATATATGTTGTGTTTGTCTCCTTAAAGGGCATGTCCACCCCCAAAACTATAATTTAACCCACTGCTGGCCCCACTGTGTAGTGTTAAAAAAAATCCTTACCTTCAGGGGTGTAGCTAGAAATCACTGGGCCCCATAGCAAAATGTTAGATGGGCCCCCTTTTTTAATGCAGTTATTTTTTTATATTTTTTATTTTTCTCAAACAAAAACAAGCAACCCCTCCCCCCCATGAAAAATATATGAGTTTCCAAATTCCACTAGCTCCCACCCAACCACACTTTCCAGTAGATTTTTACTTAGGATTACATACTGACTGTCCTCTTGATACCTGCTGATGCCCAATTTCAAAGTTCTACCCCTTCCCCCCACCCAACCTAATCCAATTCAAGATACCCAACCCTGTTCAGAATGAGCAAACAGAGAGAGTCACAGACAGACTAATATTGCCTCCTTCAGACTCCAGTAACTGTATCACACACAGAGACAGAGTGACTTGCTGCCGAGACTAGTGCAAAGGAACCAAACCGGAGAGTCTGATGGCAGCCTGCTTGCCCTGTTACGCTGTGCACCCCACTCCAGGCACTCTTGCTGCCGCCTGACTTGAGCCAGCCTGACTTTCCAACTTCTGACGGGCATATGCGCAATGTGCGCATGCAGGAAGTGATTGAGTCCTTGGGGCGTAAGTAACCAATAGGGGGCCAGGCACTCGGGCAGCAGAAAATTAAATGGCACCTGGTACAAACACAGGGGGCCCGGGCCCCACGTGGTATTAGCATACTGCCTGTAGCTACAGGTTAACTTACACTGGGGTAGCCAGGCCCCCTCAGCTCGGGGCCCCTTAGCAACCACTATGGTTGCTATGGTGATCCCTATGCCACTGCTTACCTTTCTCCTCAGCTCCATATGGTTGTCCTGTATTGCCTATCCAAAGTCCAGAAAACTGAAGAGTTGGAGCCTTCCTGTGTGTAATCCGCAGGGGAGCCCTTTCACTCCTTCCCTCCCCCCACCCACAGATCCCTTATTTCTGCCGTGTTAACCTTATAAATAAACCTTTTGCTGTGGTGTAGGTACCCCCTCCCAACCCTAACGGCCATGTTAAAAAAGTCCCTAGAAACGTACTTACCAAGTTTCGTCCCCTTGGCTAAATCAATAGCTAGCAGCTGACTCGCAGCCAATCACAGACGTGGCTGCCCTTCAAACTCCTATTAATACTCCATTCCCAGAAGTACTATTAGAGGCAGAGGCCAAGGGAATGAAGCTCGGTAAGTATGTTTCTGGAGACTTTTTTAACATTTTAACATTGGCGATTAGGGTTATGAGGAGGGTTTATTTTGGCATGGACAATAGAGCTTAAATCAAGCACTGGCTTTCCTCCGTTTCTTGAGATTTGGACTATAGTAATTCAGCAATGGTGCCTTTAATATATAGGAGAAGCCAAATACATTATTTCCAGTACACCTCTGGAAAGGTAAATTGTTCGGACTTTATCTAAAACCTAATTGAAAAAAACATCAATGCAGAAGCGGTAAGTCAGGCAAGGGTCCTGGGCAGTGCCTGACGTGTTTCAGGTGAATCTACCACACATGCAAAGTGCATTATGCCACTTGTTTGTTTAGCCTTGAAAGGAGATGGAGTGAGCACATACAGCGCAAACAAGGCTGCTGGTGAGACTATTATCAAGTGGGGAGACTGAAACGACCATTAAAAAATGTTTTTAACTAATCCTGGTTATTTGATGTTTACATATTCAAGGCAGTGTACACATGGGCCAACCCTGGCCTGATATTCCCTTCAGACAGACAAAAATGAATTATACATCCTGGGAAGAAGAAGGACCATTAGAACCTGAAATGGCAGCTCACTAATGTCAACAGCAGGGAACAGCAAAGGGTATGAAATCAACTGATTTTTCAAAATTATCGGGCATGCGTGTTATAGTGTAACAGAAGCAGGAAGCAGTCGAAGCAAATTAGTTGGATGTGCACTAGGCTTCTATTGTTTGTATATATTTGAAAGATTTGGTCTCTAGTTGCACTCTGTGTGGATGTGTATATATTTGAAAGATTTGGTCTCTAGTTGCACTCTGTGTGGATGCATACTATCCCATCTTTTGTATGTATTTTGTAAGCATTGGAGGTTTGACCAAGCCTCTGGGAAATGTGTGCTCCGCCCACAGTGGCCCATGTGTTCAAATACTTAAAGCTGGAGAGTCAGTCCCTAGACAGTAAGCGAACGAGCGACAGGGATTTTCATCTCATTAAAGGCAGGTACTGTTACTAAGATAAAGTTTGAGAATTACGTAAAATTTACTAACATTAAAGTTTAGGACCCAGCAGAATAAAGCAAACTGTGGTTTGCTGGGCTTAAAATAATTTGGCCAAGTTATTGAACTAATTGCTTTAATTCACTGGCAGGCTTTTTAGATCGCAATTCACTGATATCGTTAAATGTAAGCAAATTAGTTGGATTTGCACTAGGCTTCTATTGTTTGTATATATTGTGCATTTTAAAGCACAATGACCTTTAGCTTTATCATAGTAAGTTCATTACTTTATGTTGTGCATTACAAAGCACAAGGACCTTTAGCTTTATCATAGTAAATTATAATTAATATTTCCTATTTGTACCAGTTGTAATGTTAAGACCACTGGTGCCCCTTTACTTTACCTTGACATTTCTTGGCATATTCAGGCTTTTTTAGCTTCACAACTTTATTGAAAGTGGCGTTCTGCAAAATGGTCACAAATCAAAACATTAAATTAAAATAATACATTTTAAATTTCTTTATTGTATAGCGTACATAATAATGTATACATAATAATTTTACGGCTGGTGACTATGGTTGTCACATATACCACATTTTATAGATGGTATAATTTGTAATATATCCTGTTATTCTTTGTATTTAAGCTCATGTTTAATTATTAGATATATTAGATATATTTTATTTCTTACACATTTTACAATAATTAAATCCAATGTCATGTGCTTGGATTTGGAAATATTTGATGCCCTATGGCCTTTGTTTTGAGAGAAACCTTAAGAAATGGTCCTTTCATTTTTGTTTTTATGGTCACGGACCTTTTTTCTGGCTGCTCTGTGCTGTGTGATACACTGGGGATATTGACTTACCGTGTGATTATTAGGTTCTTCATTTGTATGAAAATTGCAGGTTCTTTTTGGGGAACGGTGTGTTAAGTGTCCCAACGTGTAAAACAAATGTAAATTATAATCCATCTATACACATTATCCCCATATCAGCAGTAACATATATATGTATAGTGATGTTACATAGTTATCACTTTCTAATATTACAATAGGTTACCAATAGGATCAGTACAAACAGAAAAGAGATTTTTATGGTTTTATATAAATTATCACAATTTGTAGCGTGACAAGTACTGGGAAGAGTAAGGGAAAAAACATAAATGTTACAATACCAAATAACAGTTTGTAGGGAATAAAGTGGTTAGAGAGGAGATCACTACTGGTCAATGTGGTAGAGAGAGCATCACTTATTGGTCAATGTGTGTGTAGAGAGGGATCACAGGTCAATGGTTAGAGAGGGATCACTATTGGTCAAGGTGTTAGATAGGGATCACTATTGGTAAATGTGTTAAGAGGGATACTATTAGTGAGTGTGTTAGAGAAGGATCCACTATTGGTAAATGTGTAGAGAGCGAACTATTGGTAAATGTGTAGAGAGGGATCACTATGGTAAATTTTAGAGAGGGATTACTTTAGTGAGTGTGTTGTTAGAGAGGATTACTATTGGTAAATGTGAGGTCCATAAAGAACCCAGACACCTGTCATGTTCAATCGTATTACATTTATCAGTTCAGGACACAGGTTCGTGAGTCAATGGGGTCCATTGTCTTAAATAATGTAATAAACCTAACAACCCACTTCATTGTCTCAGAGAATGGATGTAGATGTTTTCCTTTCAGTCCCCCCTATCATATAGAGCAGGGATGCAACCAGTGGATCTCCAGATGTTTGAAAACTACAACTCCCTGCATTCCTCTCAAGCACTCTGTAGTTAGGGATTCAAACTACAACTCCCAGCATCCTCTACAAGCCCTCTGTAGTATAGTATGTATAGTATTGAGAATGAATAAAGATATTGTCCATCCAGTACAACCCATTAGCAATATACTCATTTCCTGCCTAGCTGTTAATCCAAGGAAGGCAAAAAAAACCCACCAAGTTTATGAAGGGGGAAAAAAATCCTTCCTGACCCAAGTGGCAATCGGAAATTTCCTGGATCAACTCTATTTATGAATCAATCCCAGTAAATTGCAGCATTCCTTGTTTGCATAAACTATCCAGCTTTTTTTTAAAACTGACCAATGAACCTTTCCCAACCTGAAAGGGCATGTCCACTCCCAAAACTATAATAACCCCCCCCCCCACTACTGGCCCCATTGTGTAGTGTAGTTTAATCCTACCTCACATCCCAGCTCCATATGGTTCTCCTAGCCCCCCCCCAAAGTCCCAAAAACTGCCACCAGGAGGATAGCAGAGTCCATATAGGACTCTGCCTCCTATCTGGCCTCCGGGAGAAGTTTGGCATGCGTACTGCAGCCCTTCTCCCCCTCCCTCCCCCTCCCCTCCCTCCCGATTAGAATTCCCTCCCCCTAGTATAAAAATCTTTTTACCTAACATTACTCCTGTCCCCCCACGCCCAACCGCTCTACTAGTATCATCAGAAAATGCCCAAAACATTACTTACCTTCCTCTTTCCTCCGCCGCACTGAACTCCCGCAGCCGCGTCCGTGATTGGCTGCCACTCAGCCAATCACAGACGCGACTGCCGGTCCGCCCCTTTGCTTGCATTTTCTAGCAAGCAGAGGGCCTGGCCGCGCGGCGGAGGAAAGAGGGAAGGTAAGTAAAGTTTGTGGCATTTTCGATGATACTATGAGCGGTGGGGCTGGGGAAGGTGGACATACCCTTGAACCTAAACCTTTTTTCTTCAAGTCTTAAGGATGTCCTTGTGCTCTGACATGTTCTATTGGTGAACAGTGCCCAGATAGTTTATTGTATGTCCCGTTGATGTATTTATACACAAATCATATCCCCACTAGGGATGGCCGGTTCGCGATCCGAACCCGGATCCGCTGCGGATTTATCCCGTTTGCGAACGGCGGATTTTTCCGGATTTTGCGCTTTCCGAACTTCCGATTCGCGGATTTTAGTATTTTCGAAAATTTTCGAAATTACGAGTTTTCACGTAATTTGAAAATTTTCGAAAATACGAGAAAACACGTAATTTCAAAAATTTTCGAAATACAAGGATTTCTCTTATTTCCATAAATAGGTTTTCGAAAATTTTCCAAATTACGAGGATTACTCGTATTTTGAAAATACATATTTTCAAAAATTTTCGAAAATACTAGGTTTTCTCGTGCGGACCGGATTTTGCGAAGTTCGGACATCTCTAATCCCCACGCAAGCACCTTTTCTCCAGCGTACATAATTGTAACTTTTCCAGTCTCTCTCTATTCAAGCTTCCCAATCCCCTTATTAATTTAGTTGCCCTTCTCTGAACCCTTTCCATTTCATAGATGTCCTTTTTGTACACAGGATTCCCAAATTGCACTGCATATTCCAAATGAGCCTTACCAATGCTTTGTAAAGAGGGAGAATAACATTTTCCTCCTTGAATCCATACCTCTCTTATACAAGACAATACCATTGCTGGCTCTGGCTGTTGCCGCCTGGCACTGCTTTCTACCTTTAAGTTTGTTATCCACCAAAACTCCAAGATCCCTTTCCAATAGGGATTCACTTAACAAGAGCCATTTATAGTATAAATAGTACAAGGATTTTTAAGTCCAAATGCATCACCTTACATTTATCAACATTGAATCTCATCTTGCCACCTTGCAGCCCAATGACTCTTCTAGATCCCCTTCAACTGATGCACATCCTCTGAAGTTTTTAATGGTCGACAAAGTTTTGTGTCGTCAGCAAACACAGAAGCCTTGCTGACAAACACACTCCAAATCATAATAAATGGTTTAAATAGAAGCGGCTCCAAAACAGAACCCGTGTGCACCCCACTTAGCACTTTAGTCCATAATGATGGAGCCCCATTTACAACACCCTCTGCATCCTTATCTTACCAATTTTCTATCCATGTCAAATGTAACTCCCCAGACCACAGACCTCCTTATATATTAGTCCCTATGGGGACTGTATTAAAAGTCTTTGCAAAATCCAAGTAAACTACTATTACAGCTATGCCAGAGTCTAAATTTATACTTACTTCCTCATAAAGCCAAGCAAGTTAGTTTGGCAAGATCTATTCCTCCTAAATCCATGCTGGTTAATACTTATAATGTCAGTCCTTGAAAGATACTCTAGAACATGTTCCCTATTAAACTTTCCTGGATCTTCCCCACCACTGAAGTTAACTTACAGGCCTGTAATTACCCGTCTGTGAACGACTACCCTTTTTGAATATTGATAACATCAGCCTTTTTCCAATCCAGAGGCACACCTCCACAAAAATAAGAAACAATGGCCTAGATAAAAAGAACTTAGCTCCCTAAGTACCCAAGCATGTATTTTATCCGCTCCAGAAGATTTATTAATTTAACCGTATTAGTTTCTTCTGTACCATATCTCGGTAACCAAAGTGCACTTAAATCTTTATACCATTATTGCTACTATACTCTATGATATCTGTACTGGATCTTCTATAGTAATATACGAGGGGGAAAAAAGATTCAAGACATTTGCTTTTCACCATCCTCCGAAACTAACTTATCCCCATAATTAATGGTGCCACATTCTCAGTCCTCATCTTCTTACTATTAATATACTTTAAAAAACATTTTAGGCGGTGAGCTTTGTTCAGCTATCCAACTTCATTATTAATTTTAGCTAGTTTGATTGCTTACTTACACTCCTTGTTACAGTTTATATAATCCCTAAAGGCCCTTTCCGTTCCCTCAGCCTTAAAGGTTTTAAATGCCTTTTTCTTCCTTTCCATTTGCCTCTTTAGATCAGAATCTGCCACATGGGTGCGGATATATTTTTTTACATTTATTTCCCAAGGGTATAAATTTAGATTTAACTGGCTTAAAATCTCCTTGAACACAGTCCACTTCTGTTTCAGTACCTTTATCTGCTAATACATTATCCCAGTTGCATTCTGAAGAGCTGCTTTTAACCTCGGAAAATTTGCCTCCCAAAATTTAAAGTCTTTGTTAACCAGACACACTTTTCCTTTCGATTACATAGTCTAAATGCCACTATTTCATGGTCACTATTCCCTAAGCCTTTAGTTACCTTTAAATCTATAATGCACTCCACAATGTTAGATATTACCAGATCCAACAGAGCTACTTTTCTAGTAGGAACCCAACCACCTGTCAGAGAAGATTATCCTGCAGCAAATTCAGGAACTAATTGCTTTTTCTGGCAGTTCCCCTACACAAATCAATGTCAGGGAAATTAAGTCCCCATAATGAGCACCACCCCAAAGCCCTTGCCAACTGCATAAGAAGTTGAATTAGTTAGGAATTCAAATTACAACTCCCAACATTACTCTACAAGCACTCTGTAGTTAGGGAATTCAAACTACAACTCCAGCATTCCTCTACAAGCCTCTGTAGTTAGGGAATTCAAACTACAACTCCCAGCATTCCTCTACAAGCACCCTGTAGTTAGGGAATTCTGGGAGTTTAGTTTCCAACATCTGAGATCTACTGGTTTCCTATCCTTGATCTATATATATCTCTTACTGTCTAGCAAATAGCATTCTCCTTTGCTTCTATTGAGAGGGGAGGGTGAGATGAGAACTGTCCATGTTTTATAAGGAAGTGAACATAAGTCTTGCAACTTCCTACTAACTTCATACTTCCTAATAACACTCAGAAAATGTTTTGATTCACTAACACTCCTGACAATCTAATTTAAGCACACACATTGGATACACTAAAAGGGAAGTGAGAAATATGTTCCTTTGTACTTCTATTGCCTCCCTGTAAAACTTCCTGAGTGTGGGCTAAAAGTCCATTTTGAAGATTCCATTACAAAACAGGAGTGGGGCTGTGCAAGAAATTTTATTTATTTATAGATTTTATTTACATTTCTATATACTTTAATGTCATTACTACATTTTGTTAATATTTATATAACTATTTGTTTAGTGCTTAAACAACACATAAACACTGTCCCTATGTATATTACTTTACCCCCACCCACCAACATAGTAGAACATAGAACGAAAAACCCAATGTATTCCCCATGAAATTATAAATTTATTTTATAATATAGGGATATATATATACTGTGTACCTAAACCATTTTATTACTTCTGAGACATAACCATTTATACTATAAGGATTTTTAAGTCCAAAATGCATCACCCTCCATTTATAACATAAATCTCAACTTAGCAGACCAATGTGACAATCTTTCTAGATCTACCTGCAACAATTGCCACATTTTTTGCTTTAATGGCCTGCAACATTTTGTGTCGTCTGCAAACAGAAACCTTTGACAATACCTACTTCCAAATCATTAATAAACAGTTTGTATAGAAGTGTCCCCACACAGAACACTGGTGGCACCCCACTTAGAATTTTAGTCCATTAAACCTACTCCCGGCATCCAATCCATTACCAATTCGATCCATGTACCACCCTAGCCCAACAACCTTAGCTTATACATTAGTTGCCTATGGGGGACTGTATCAAAAGCTTAGCAAAATCTAAGTATACTACATCACTACTATGTCAGAGTCTAAATTTCTACTCACTTCCTTGTAAAAGCCAAGCAAGTTAGTTTGACAAGATCTATTCCTCTAAATTCTTGTGATTACTATTTATAAGGTCAGTCTTTGAAACATACTCTAGAATACTTTCTTATATCAAACTTTCCAGTATCTTCCCCACCACTGAAGTTAAACTTACAGGCCTGTAATTAACCAGCGTGAATGAGTACCCTTTTTGTATATTGGAATTACAACACTTTTTTCCAATCCAGATACTCACTTCTTGACCATGAGGGAATCTGAGAAAATAAGAAACAAAGGCCTAGATAAAACTGAACTTATTTCCATAAGGATCCATGGATGTATTTTATCTGGTCCAGAGCTTTTAGTAAAACAACTAATCAGATGATATCTTTTACTGGTCTTATTTGAAACCAACTGATTGGTCTCTGCAGATAAAGACTGGTAAATTTAGCACCTCTTATTCAACAAGCCTCTATTTTGGAAGAGTAACCAAACCTGTGCGGGCCAGTTGCCATTAAAATAATAGTATTTAAAGTAAAACTTTAAGCTTATGAGAAAGCAAACCTATAAAAAGCTGGTAGTTTACAATAACATTAACTCATTCATTTTCTTATTATGTCCGGCAATATTGCAGTATATGGAATGGAGGCACTAGCGATTTGGATAACTGCTAGTCATTGTGTAAACTTTTATCGACAATTATTACAATAGCAGAAGCCTTCAAGGAATTCCAACAATTTCCTATTTCACCTTTGACTCCCTCTCCTCGGCCTACACAAATTAATTTGGCAAAAACTAATTATGTACTGTTTAAAATAATCGCCATCAAAATAGATTGTTTATAAGAAAATGTTTTGCAAGATATTGTAAATGCATTATTACTTGCCTAATATAACGAAAATAATAATCTTCCTGATAATAAAACGTGTCATTTTCTGTAAATATGGATCCAAAAAAGATGAATTGGGGCACACGTTCATTTTAGATGGTTCATGTTTCCTCCTTTACTTAAAACTTAATGTAACACTGACCCAGTCCACGGAGTGTCAAATAGATTGTTGGTAGGAAACCCATATTTAATTAAACCAAGACGGCTTCACTGAAACAAGGTCATGTTACCATTTAGTACGATTGTATGTTAGCTACAGAAAGTACGATGAAGCCATTTATCGAACACTGCAGATTGTAATAGCATGGATTCTAAGCAATGTCCTTACCAGGATACCATTTACTTTGTACAGACATTTACAGTCACAAGTGCTTACCACATATAGCCTTGTCTCCCATAGATCTCTCTATTTCACACGGATTCCATAAGTAGAGTGGACTTTATTATTGAAAATGCATCTAACCTTGTGGAATAATGAAAGGGAGAAAGATTTTTCACAATCACCTACTACCCCAGAAAAGCACTTACATCAGCAGACAAGACATGAGCCAATGCTCTTTACCTCTCTATATATCTTAGTCCATATCAGCTATGCATTAGCCACAAAGAGCATAAAAAAGCTAAGACTACATTGCAAAAGGTTGCAGACACGGTATTTTTATTGACATAAAGTGCAGAGTGGACATTGGGCTTTTCCTTGCCTGTTTTGTATATGCCCACGATAGAAACATAACATCTCTTGACATTTAGAAACACAGATATGAAGTGGCATTCTTGCCCTAAGTTCTAGCACTCAGTGCTGTTGCTTTTAAGCAAACCGACGAATAAAAGAAGCTCCTCAACATTACTTCAAGACTTTCAAGCTATGCAAACAGACGGCCATTTTGCAAAACCAAGCTGTGGTTAGCTAACTTGGCACATTTATATTTGCATCTGGGAGCAAGTAAATTGTTGGAGCACTTCCTAGTAAAATTTGTTTTCTTTTTTCAAGCCTTCTGACTTTGACAATGTAATGTATGAGTGGGCAATGCAAATAAATCACTTGGAATGTATTTCTTTATTATTATTTCTGATTCCATATGTAAAGCCAGGTAAATTTGCAAAAAATGCACATGTGGCGCAGTGGCAAAACTGTAGGAGCCTGTGCCACCCATGCAAGTTTGGTGCCCGGGCCCCTGACACACTCTAACTGAACTTGAGAAAGGACGTAAGGCCCCAATATATGTTGTGTTTGTCTCCTTAAGGGCATGTCCACCCCCAAAACTAATAATTTAACCCACTGCTGGCCCCACTGTGTAGTGTTAAAAAAAATCCTTACCTTCAGGGGTGTAGCTAGAAATCACTGGGCCCCATAGCAAAATGTTAGTGGGCCCCCTTTTTTAATGCAGTTATTTTTTTATATTTTATTTTTCTCAAACAAAAACAAGCAACCCCTCCCCCCCATGAAATATATGAGTTTCCAAATTCCACTAGCTCCCACCCACCACAACTTTCCAGTAGATTTTTACTTAGGATTACATACGACTGTCCTCTTGATACCTGCTGATGCCCATTTTCAAAGTTCTACCCTTCCCTCCCCCCACCCAACCTAATCCAATTCAGATACCCAACCCGTTCAGAATGAGCAAACAGAGAGAGTCACAGACAGACTATTTGCCTCCTTCGACTCCAGTAACTGTATCACACACAGAGACAGAGTGACTTGCTGCCGAGACTAGTGCAAAGGAACCAAACCGGAGAGTCTGATGGCAGCCTGCTTGCCCTGTTACGCTGTGCACCCCACTCCAGGCACTCTTGCTGCCGCCTGACTTGAGCCACCTGACTTTCCAACTTCTGACGGGCATATGCGCAATGCGCATGCAGGAAGTGATTGAGTCCTTGGGCCGTAAGTAACCAATAGGGGGCCAGGCACTCGGGCAGCAGAAATTAATGGCACCTGGTACAAACACAGGGGGCCCGGGCCCCACGTGGTATTAGCATACTGCCTTTAGCTACAGGTTAACTTACACTGGGGTAGCCAGGCCCCCTCAGCTCGGGGCCCCTTAGCAACCACTATGGTTGCTATGGGATCCCTATGCCACTGCTTACCTTTCTCCTCAGCTCCATATGGTTTTCCTGTATTGCCTATCCAAAGTCCAGAAAACTGAAGAGTTGGAGCCTTCCTGTGTGTAATCCGCAGGGAGCCCTTTCACTCCTTCCCTCCCCCCACCCACAGATCCCTTATTTCTGCCGTGTTTAACCTTATAAATAAACCTTTTCTGTGGTGTAGGTACCCCTCCCAACCACCCTAACGGCCATGTTAAAAAGTCCCTAAACGTACTTACCAAGTTTCGCCCCTTGGCTAAATCAATACTAGCAGCTGACTCGCAGCCAATCACAGACGTGGCTGCCCTTCAAACTCCTATTAATACTCCATTCCCAGAAGTACTATTAGAGGCAGAGGCCAAGGGAATGAAGCTCGGTAAGTATTTTCTGGAGACTTTTTTAACATTTTAACATTGGCGATTAGGGTTATGAGGAGGGTTTATTTTGGCATGGACAATAGAGCTTAAATCAAGCACTGGCTTTCCTCCCCGTTTCTTGAGATTTGGACTATAGTAATTCCAATGGTGCCTTTAATATATAGGAGAAGCCAAATACATTATTTCCAGTACACCTCGGGAAAGGTAAATTGTTCGGACTTTATCTAAAACCTAATTGAAAAAAACATCAATGCAGAAGCGGTAAGTCAGGCAAGGGCCTGGGCAGTGCCTGACTGTTTCAGGTGAATCTACCCACATGCAAAGTGCATTATGCCACTTGTTTGTTTAGCCTTGAAAGGAGATGGAGTGAGCACATACAGCGCAAACAAGGCTGCGGTGAGACTATTATCAGTGGGGAGACTGAAACGACCATTAAAAAATGTTTTTAACTAATCCTGGTATTTGATGTTTACATATTCAAGGCAGTGTACACATGGGCCAACCCTGGCCTGATATTCCCTTCAGACAGACAAAAATGATTATACATCCTGGAGAAGAAGGACCATTAGAACCTGAAATGGCAGCTCACTAATGTCAACAGCAGGAACAGCAAAGGGTATGAAATCAACTGATTTTTTCAAAATTATCGGGCATGCGTGTTATAGTGTAACAGAAGCAGGAACAGTCGGGAACTGTCCAGAGCGGCCCCGCTGGATCATGTGAAAGGTAAGATCTCCTGAAGTTCGTTCCTGGCTATTTAAACATTGTGAGAACGGGAGGTAAGGGATAGCTCCTTAACCTCCCTGGCTTCAATCAATGTAGAAAGGGATAGTGGACTATTGCGTCCACTATTCCTTTAAAGAACTGAACATTAAATGGCCTGAACGGTTAACTGTAGTCTATCATCATGTAAACCAATCAACATACAGTATGTCCATCCGGGTAAGTCTAGCTTATGCCATTTACTATGCTAGCTTCTCTTCCTCACTGACAGGAGCAGGCGGGGCTGATGGTGTGGGAGTGGGGGATTACAATTTAAACCATCTCTGCCTCCTACCCAAACCCTCTGTAGGTGGTTGTGTTAGTAATATCAATCATGAGTCCTGGTTTTCTAAACGTGGAACCTATGACAAAAGAATGGATATTAGAAAAGAAGAACGAAGACTGAAACATTATCTCTAATGTTCGAGAAGGGATGTTCACTCTTGGGACTTATCTAGAGTTTAACAAGCTACTGTAACTTTACGTAATTACAATAAAACATGTCATATAGATGTAGTATATTATTTATTTCTTATACAGCCACTCATTATATAATACATAATATTTATGTCAGACCACTGGCCTGAAGAGCTTACAAGTCTTTGTGAAGGTAAAAACACAAAAGCACAGGCAGATATATAACTCCTTGCAGATGTGTCCAAGGGAGGGTTCAAATCCAGGACTTCAGCGATGGCTCCAGGGTCTTATCAGCAGCATTAATGGTCCCAGCAGGCTGTGTATTAGAGCCCTTTCCAGAAATCTCATTACTACCAGAAGATTGCGCTTCTGGGCCCTTGAAGGTTGTGCTTCTGGCTGGTAAAAGCTGCACTGCGGGCTCTTTTCTGGCACATATTGGTTTACGGGCCAGGAACTGGTAGTCCAGGGTTATTAGTTGGTGGTTCAGGTTCTCGGTAGTCCATAGTAATTGGAGGTTAAATAAATACACATGTCCATCAACCATTTTGCTTGTCCGAACCCTACCTTCTGTTGATCCAGAGGAAGTGAAAAACTCCAGATAAAGAGGCAAAAATTCCTTCCTGACGCCCCAAGGGCAATCGGTAAAAAAATCCCTGGATCAACATAAACTCCAGTACATGTATTAATACCAATAATGTTCAATATTTTTAGTTGTGATCTAGGGCCTGCGAACGGTGACTAGGGACTTGCAGGTGGTTCTCCGTACGGCATTGATGTTTCACAGTATAGCATGTGTTGTTCTGGCAGAAGTCAAACCTGTATTGCAGATTATAAAGCAGAATATAAATTGGGGTAAACCATAGTTCCCCCTATCATTATATTATTACAGTGATTAGCATATAGAATTCTATGCCACTATGTATCTTAGGTTTGCCATATTCATCTTTCTCTTTTTTCACTATTGTTTATTTCCTTTTCGGAATAATTTATCATTTTTGTTTGCTGGGCGAATAACGTCTGTTACTTAGGTAAAATTTACTAAGTTAAAGGTTAGGACCCAGCAAATAAAGCAACCCGTGACTGGTTGCTGGGCTTAAAATAATTTGGCCAATTATTGAACTAATTGCTTTAATTCACTGGCAGGCTTTTAGTTCGCAATCACTGATAACGTTAAATGTAAGCAAATTAGTTGGATGTGCACTAGGCTTCTATTGTTTTTGTATATATTTGAAAGATTTGGTCTCTAGTTGCACTCTGTGTGGATGCATACTATCCCATCTTTTGTATTATTTTGGTAGCATGGAGGTTTGACCAAGCCTCTGGAAATGTGTGCTCCGCCCACAGTGGCCCATGTGTTCAAATCTTAAAGCTGGAGAGTCAGTCCCTAGACAGTAAGCGAACGAGCGACAGGGATTTTCAATCTCATTAAAGGCAGGTACTGTTACTAAAGATAAATTTTGAGAATTACGTAAATTTACTACATTAAAGTTTTGGACCCAGCAGAATAAAAGCAAACCTGTGGTTTGCTGGGCTTAAAATATTGGCCAATTTATTGAACTAATTGCTTTATTCACTGGCAGGCTTTTTTAGATCGCAATTCACTGATATCGTTAAATGTAAGCAAATTAGTTGGATTTGCACTAGGCTTCTATTGTTTGTATATATTGTGCATTTAAAGCACAATGACCTTTAGCTTTATCATAGTAAGTTCAAATCAATATTTACCATTTGTAATGTTACAAATACACAATGGGTAATGGACTTACCAGGTGATTAGAAGCACTGTTCCTTTTTTACATCTCTGGACCATCTTTAATAGATGGTCCAACAAAGATTCTTCTTACAACTGAAAGAAAGAATAATTTAATGATTGGTCCACGATGATTAACCAATCACTACCAGCTAAGTGTTATATCAACTAAAAAAAACAATTTTTCAGTAGTATGTGTATATAATAGAGATCATTATAAGGAGACTTGGGGATGGGGAAATAATTAACAAAGTATGCTTGGTAATCAGCCTAATCCTTTTAACATATTCAGGCTTATTTAAAAATAGTCAACCAATCAGTTGAGACCTTTCTACTGGTCTACTACAATTAGAAAACATTTGCTAGAATTTGATTGGGTTGCTCAGATTAACAACACATGCTACATTTTTTTCACCTCTTATTAATAATCTCCAATATATTTACAAACTAAATTTAAAAAATGCTTTTTCATTGGGTTAAAATAAAAATCCAATAAAACGTAACATTTTAATTACATTGGGAAATATTGTTTACAATTATATTTACTTACCTCAATTCAAATTGGTTAGTCTGTGGTTCTCATCCACTAGTTTAGTCTGTATGGGGAGTATCAGCAGGTCTTTTACCCTAAATGGGAGAAAATATAATGACTTTAATAAAAAAAAAATTTAAATTAATTGATTTTATTGCCAAACACTGGTAATGGTGCATTACACAGCACAAGGATCTTTATGCTTTATCTTATTAAATTATAATTAATATTTCCTATTTGTACCAGTTTGTAATGTTACAAATACACTGAGGATAATGCACTTACCTTGGGATTTTTCTTCCCTTTCGGTTTTTCTCCCCTTTCTTTCTGTTTGTAAGGTTCTCCACCCGTTGGATTTAACCATTCAAATATAGTTGGCAATTGGGTGTGCCGTCTGCAAAATAATAAAAGGAAATTAAAGCCTAACACAAACCTTATTAACTGTCGCCATAATGACTTATTGAAATGTTATTGTCTTAATATTAGAGAATATTCAGAAATGGAGTAAAACAAGAGCCACTGGATTTTTATGTTTCTGAATAAATGTATCACAATTTATAGTACCCATATAATGCCTACACACTCGCTGGACATTAGATCAATTCAACGATTGATCCAATATAATGTAGGATTGTTCATTCCGATCAGGGCCATAATTATACTTGCTGCCAGTACGGCAGCCTTTTCCAGCAAGATCGTGGATCATATGGATCATGATATTGATCATAAATGATCCAGCCAGGCAGTTTCCACATATGCGGTAAATATCCCTTTAGTCCTCTAGTAGTTAGAGTAAGGAAGAAATAACTGAAAATAGTCAGCAACAGCAAAAGTGACAGTGTGTAGGAATATAAATGGAGCCCTCCTGTCAGTGTTGGATTAAATAACCAGTACTGGGCTCCCTGTATGATGTGCTGCAACTGTTCTGTTTGGTTAGACAGAATAGTGATGTAGTAATAACCAGACCACGGTGCCCCTTAACTTTACCCTGACATTTCTCGTGTCATATTAGGCTTTTTTAGCTTCACATCTTTATGTGTCCACGGCGTTTTCTGCAAAATGGTCACAAATCAAAACCATTAAACTAAAATAATAATTTTAGAATTTCCTTTATTGTCTAGAGTACATAATAATTATACATAATACCATTTTAACGGCTTGGTGACTATGGTTCACATATATACACCTTTTATAGATTGTATATTTTTGTTATTATTTGTATACACCGTGTTATTTGTGCTATGGAGGTCAATATTCTTTGTATTTAGCTTGTGTTTTATTATTAAGATAATTAGATATATTTTATTTCTTACACATTTTACAATAATTAAAAATCCATATACATGTACTTGGTTTTGGAAATGTTTGATGCCGTGGGCCTTTGTTTTGAGAGAAACTGGACTAAAATAGACATCCCCTAAAATGGTCCTTTTCATTTATTTTGTTTTTAATGGTCACGGACCTTTTTTCCTGGCTCTTCTTGCGTGTGATACACATGGGGAATATTGGACTTACCGTGTGTGATTATTAGGTTCCTTTCTTTTGTATGCAAATTGGCAGGTTCCCTTCTTGGGACACAGGTGGTTAAGGTGTCCCAGCTGTAAACACATAGAAATTAAATCATCTATAACACATTATCCCCATATCAGCATAACATCTATATGTAATAGTGATGTTTACATATTATCACTTTCTAATATACAATAGTTTACCACTAGGATCAGTAACTAGAATAAAGCCTTAAGAGATTTTACTCAATCAATTTGGATTTTTAATGGTTTGTATCTACATTATAACAATTTTGTAGTGACAAGTTACTGGTAGAGAAAGGGAAACATACGTGAAATGTTCACAATACCCACCCCCGCCCCACCCCCCCCAGAACCCCCCCCCCCCCCCCCCCCCCCCCCTAATGACAGTTTTGTTAGGGAAAGAGAAATGGTTCCCTTCCTGCAGTGTTAATAACTTATAATTGGGACCCTGTGATCAATGGGATATTTAGACTATTTAGTGAATTCACATTACTTATATTACACACAGATATAAGAATTAATACAGACTATTACTCCCCCTGAAACTGTAACCTTTATTGGCTTCTTTAGGTTTTTCATTCTTCACCTTTATATGAACAACTTTCCCAGGTTTCTGATGTCTGACAGCAGAATCCTAAACAATGTTATAAATTAAAGCAGGAAAATAAGTCATTTGAAAAAAGCAATTACTTTATGTTGTTGCATTACAAGCACAAGGGACCTTTGCTTTATCCATAGTAAATTTAAATTTAATTGTTCCTATTTGATACCAGTTGTAATGTTTACAAATACCACGGAGGATAATGCATTTACCCTTGGGGATTTTTCTCCCTTTCTGTTGTTGTAAGTTGTCTCCAAACCGTTGGATTTAACCATCAAATAAGTTTGGCAATTGGTGGCGCGTCTGCAATACATAAAAAGGGAAATTAAAGCCTAACTACAAAACCTTATGACATTCAGCCATATGTACCTTTTGAATGGTTTTGTCTCAATATTAGGAATATTCAGAAATTGCAGTAAAACAAGAGACTCTAGATGTTTTATGTTTCTGAATAATGTATCACAATTTTATCAGTACCCAGTATAATGCCATACCCACCTGTCTGGACATTTATAATCAACTTCAACGATTGATCCAAAGAAATGGATTCGTTCATTGTCCGATCATGCCATAATATACTTGCTGCATACGGCAGCCTTTGCTAGCAAGATCGTGGATCAATATGGAATCAATGATATTGATCATAATGATACGCCAGGCAAGTTGTCCACAATATGCGGAAATACCTTCATCTCTATATTTAGCGTAAGGGAAAAACTGGAAAATATCACACAAGTAAAAGGACAGTGTTAGGGAATGACTAAATGGAGCCCCTCCGCAAAGTGTTAGTAAATAACCGTACTTGGGCTCCTGTATGAAATGTGCGCATGGTTTCTGTTTGGTTAGCGAATAGTATGTAGTTAACACAGACCACTGGTGCCCCCCTTTACTTTACCCTTGACTTTCTTGGCATATTCAGGCTTTTTTAGCTTCACAACTTTATTGAAAGTGTGCGTTCTCAAAATGGTCACAAAATCCAAAACATTAAATTAAATAATACACTTTTAAATTGTCTTTATTGTATAGTCGTACATAATATGTACTACATAATAATTTTACGCTGGTGACTATGGTTGTCACATAACCACATTTTTATAGATGGTATAATTTGTAATTATCCTGTTATTCGTTGTATATTTAAGCCACATGTTTAATTATTAGATATATTAGATATATTTTTATTCTTACACATTTTACAATAATTAAATCCACTGTCCAATGCTTGGATTTGGAAATTTTTGATCCCGTAATGGCCTTTGTTTGAGAGAAACCTATAGAAATTCCTTTCATTTTTGTTTTTATGGTCACGACCCTTTTTTTCTGGCTGCTCTGTCTGGTTGATACACTGGGGATATTGAAACTTACGTGTGATTATTAGTCTCATTTTTGTTGAAAATGCAGGTTCTTCTGGGGACATGTGGTAAGTGCCCCCAGCGTAAAACAAATAGTAAATTTAATCCATCTATACACATTATCCCCCCATAAAATCAGCAGTAACCATAGATAGTATAGTATGTTCATATTTACACTTCTATATTACACATGTTACCAATAGGGATCAGTAACAAATAGAAAAGCCTTAAGATATTTTACATCATATCAATATTGGATGTTTATGGTTTAATTATTAAATTATCACAATTTGTAGCGTGACAATAAAGTCTGGAAGAGAAAGGGGGAAACATAACTGAAATGTTCACAATCCAATGGGGGGGACGCAGTATTGTTAGGGAAAGAGAATGGGTCCTTCCCTGCAGTGTTAATGTAACTTATATGGGACCCTGTTATCAGCTATTGGGAATATTTAGATCTATTTAGTGTTCACATTTTATATTACGACCGAATAAGAAATATAATACAGACTATTAATCCCCTATACTGTAACCTTTATTGGCTTCTTTAAGGTTTTCATTCTTCACCTGTAATTGTAACAACTTTCCCAGGGTTCTGATTTGTCTGACATCAGAATCCCTAAAAATGTTATAAATTAAGCGAAATAAGTCATTTTAAAAAGCAATTATTTAATGTGTGCATTACAAAGCACAAGGAACCTTTAGCTTTATTCATAAAGTAAAATTACTTAATTATATTTCCCTATTTGGTACCAGTTGTAATTTACAAATACACTGAGATAATGCACTTAACCTTGGATTTTCTTAGAATCTCCCCTTTCTCGTTTTGTATAGGTTCTCCATAACCGTGGATTTTAAACCATTCCAATATAGTTGGCAATTGGTGGGCCGTCTGCAATAATAAAAAGGAAATAAATAAGCCTAACTACAAACCTTGATACAATGTCAAGCCTACTGTACTTATTGAAAATGTTATTGTCTCAATATTATGAGATTTCAGAAATTGCAGTAAAACAAGAGACACTGATTTAATGTTTCTGAATAAATGTATCACAATTATATAGTACCCAGTAGTACTGCCATCTACTCGCTTGACATTAGAATCACTCAACGTGATGCCATATTAAATGTAGGATTGTTTCATACTCCGATCAGTGCCATAATTATACTTGCTGCCAGTACGCAGCCTTTTCCAGCAAGATCGTGGGATCATATTGAATCATGATATGATCAAAATGGATACAGCCAGGCATTTCCACAAAAAATATCGGAAACATTCCTTCTAGTCTCTCAGTATTTAGCGTAAGGAAGAAAGATACTGGAACAATAGTCACAAGCAAAAGGAACAGTGTGTAGGGAATGATTAAATGGAGCCCTCCTGCAAGTGTTTAGTAAAAACCAGTACTGGGCTCCCTGTATGAGTTGCGATGTTCTGTTTGGTGTTTGAGACAAATAGTGATGTTAGTATAACACCAACCACTGGTGCCCCCTTTAACTTTAAACCTTGACATTTCCCTTGCATATTCAGCGGCTTTTTTAGCTTCACAACTTGTATTGAAAGGGCCTTCTGCAAAAATGGTCACAAATCAAAACCTTAATTAAATAATACATTTTAAATTTTTCTTTATTGTATAGACGTACTAATAATGTATAACATAATATTTTATACGGCTGTGACTATGGTTGTCCATATACCACAATTTTATAGATGTGTATATTTGTAATACATCCTGTTATTCTTCTCGAATTTAAGCTCTGTTTAATTATTAGATATATTAGATATATTTTTTTCTTACACATTTTCTCAATAATTAACTCCAAATGTCATGTGCTTTGGATTGGAAATATTTGATTATGCCTTATGGCCTTTGTTTTAAGATGAAGACCTTAAGAACATGGTCCTTTCAATTTTTGTTTTTTAATGTACGGACCTTTTTTTCTTTTTGGCTGCCTCTGTGCTGTGTGATACATCTGGGGGATTATTGACTTACCGTGTGATTATTAGTTTCATTATGGTATGAAAATTGCAGGTTTTCTTGGGAACAGTGGTAAAGTTCCCAGCTCTGTAACACAAATATACATTTATAATCCATTAATACACATTATCCCCTATCGCAGTAACATATATTGTATAGTGATGTTACTAGTTATCACTTATATATTACAAAGTAGGTTACCATGAGGATCTGTACAAACAGAAAAGAGATTTTTTATGGTTGTATGATAAATTATCATAATTTGGTCGCGTCACAAGTACTGCTGGAAGAGTAGGGAGAAACAAACATAAAATGTTTCACATACCAAATAACAGTTTTGTAGGGAAAGAGAAATGGTTCCTTCCTGCAGTGTTACTGCAAGATTAATATTTGGACCCTGAATCATATGGGATATTTAGCTTTTAGTGTTCACACTATTTATTACAACAAGAATAGGAAAATATAAACAGACTAATTAATCCCCCTTATACTGTACCTGTCTTGGCTTTCTTTAGGTTTTTTCATTCTTCACCGGTAATTGAACAACTTTTCATCAGGTTCCGATTGTCTGACAAGCAGATCCTAACAAATGTTTATAAAATTAAAGCAGAAAATAAGTCCATTTAAAAAAGCCAATTACTTTAATGTTTTTACTTCGCCTCATTTACGGAGAGACACAACTGCGTTCTTATTGCATTTCAGCTATGGGTATTTTTGTTCCACACATAAGCGTGACCTTAACGTCAGCTATTTGAATTGGGCTGCACAGCTGCACAGGTGACATTTTGTGAGAACCCATTGCAACGCCAGTTCCTCTTCTTAAAGTTATGGTTCGTTAAATATGGCTGTCTAGTTTTATATATCATATGTGTGTAAAATTTGTAACGGTAACATTACATTTTTTACCACAACATTACAAACCAATATTACCCATGATTAATCCCAATTTCCAAACAGCCTTTACTCCTTCTTTGGGGAGTATTTCAATGCCCTGTGGTCCCCATATAGTATTTTATAAAAGCAAACTTTGGGCAATACATACAGCCCATTAAGGACCAGCTATCCATTTGGTTTTTTTATAGCATAGACAGTGATCGTATCCCCGGCTGCTTAGGCAGTACATGAATAGGCTGGCGATACAAACTTACCATGTGATTCCTTTGGTGGTCTTCTTTTTGAACTAAATTTCTCCTCCTTTGGTTCCCTCTGTGGAAGGGTTGATAATTAAAGAACCTTGCAAAAACAAACATAAATTCTGGTCGTCACGTATTAATGTATAAATGCTTTGCAACTACTGGTACATAGTAAATATTAATATTAACGTAAACCGAGGTCCCCATACTGTGTGAACACAGAGAAATATCATAATGATTTTATGGTTTTAGAAAAGCTCAGATAGATAATGGACGTTCCTGTTTTTGTATAAAATTATCATTTGTAGTTTGACATTTACCAATTATAAACCTCCAGTTTATGGCAATGGAGATATAGACTTGGTATAAAAGTTTCATTTGACATTAATGGGCCCTGTCTGCTTAATGCAGGCTAATTACAGTTTGTAAACAGATTCCCTGTATAGTTGTTCTTACTCATAATACACGATACAGTTGCTCCTATATGAATGTAATACACAGTGTGCATGCTCATACGGTCCCTGGTTACATATATAGTTGATCAGAAATATATATAGAACCACTCCCCTGTACTATACCTGGAGGGTCCTTCTTATTTTTTTTCCTCTGCTATTGGTTTTCTCAATGGATTGGATTGGTTTCTATCAGATTGAATTGGCCTGTTAACGGGGACGAAATTGTTCCAAATTAAAATAAACAAATAAACTCATTTGAGATGATTATTTTTACATCTTTACAGCTATCAGAGGATCTCATTTCTGGTTAGGAAATAAAATATATTTGTTCCTTACTCACATACCACACATACAGATAATAAATAGCATTTGTGCAAATTGAAGTTTTTACTAGCAGATGTTATATTATATGTCAGACAAATTTTTATTTTTAATGCCAGATAACTTTTGGGCCAATGTTACCAATACAAAACCCAATATAACGTTTGGCTAGGATTGTCCTATCCCGCCCATAGAATGTTTCAATGCAATTGTGTGTTTTAATAACACATAATTCCCAGGCTGTCTCGTGATACACGGGGGTAATATGGTACTGTGCAATTGTATTTCCTGCCTTTTTTGGCACTGGTACTCTTGCTTTCTTGTCTTCTTTGCTGGTTTGTTGACGGGCGGACAAGCAAACTGCAAGAGAAATAAACAGTAACATTATAGTCTACACCATGTCAGAGTACATTGTTAGTGAATGTTACATAGGGGTAAGTTGTAATACTGCAATACAATGTTGTATTTTAATCTGTTACACATAAAGGGTTAATTAGTTTGTTTTGGCTACAAGGTCAGATATTGCTTTTTTTTTTTGAGAATGTTTCAAGATCAAGGGACATTGCTTGATATTAACCGACCTTATATTGAATTAATGGGACCTGCGGCATATATGCAGTTATTGGGGTTTTATAAGGAAGGATAAATATAGTTATAATCAGCTGCTATATTATATGCGATGCAGCAGTGGGTGTTTTTGTGGTCACGTTACAACGAACAGTGATCTTTATACATATATACAAGTAACTACCTACAACCATGTACTGTACATGGTAATTTTTATGTTTTCCTTGTTTTTTTGTCTTCTTACATTTTAACATGGACTCACAGTTTCCAACTTTTGACACTGGAGTCCTGAAAATATAAATTACAATAATTACGTGATTTAGAATATAATTACTGTACATGGTGGGGAGCTACTACTCCATGTAATAATACTCTTATATAGTCACTTAATTATTGTTTACAAATTACTTTCTAATCTTCAGATTATATTTTACTTACTAATATTTCAAACATATCACAATAATAAATTCCCAAGTCATGGTTCTTAATCGGGAGTGGTAAATGCCCTGTAATCCCCATATTGTGGTATTGAGGGGGAAAACCTTCAATAAATACAGCCCTGAAGGCCTGGTCAATATGTTGCTGTGTCATTATATACCTTGATAGTTTCCAGGACTGCTCTGTGGTTCTTGTATATTACTGGGATATAGACTTTACCTTTTACTATTTGCTGCTTCTTTTGTCCACGGTTTTTCTTTTTCTTCTTTGGCGGTTTTGGGCAGTGGTTGTTGCAAGCAAACTGCAAAAACAGTAAGAAATAAATCACTTTACACATCTAATCTGGATCTTACTGTATTTTTACCAACACAAAGGTTTTTACTTCAGGGCCACGGAATTGGCTAAGTTCTAATTTTGTACAATATTAATGAGGGTTGAGTTTTATATTTACATGTCTGTTATTAAATCATGTTTCCAAGAAGATAATATGTATCACTCTGAAATATTTATGTTTTATAGTACTGGGTCATTGAAGGACTGTGTGATGTTTATACCCCTTACAAAAAAATACCAACATAGATGGACTAGAACTCGAACACGAGTTGGTAGTCCGAATTGGAATGAATTCGGACTTCTTGAACTATCCTGGACCCGGATTTTCAATATTTTCAGACTTTCGATAAATATTGAATGTTCAACCGTTCAATATCAAGTATGAGCAATGCCTATAATACCTTACGTTAGCGCATCGAATGCCACAAGTAAAGTGTCCATTAAAACCTATACGCGAGCCATCGAATCCTCAAGTAAAAGGCCATGGTATCTAGGCGAGAGCCTCAATCCACAGTAAAGTGTCCATTAAAACCTATAGGCGAGCATCGCATCCACGATAAAATTTACTGATCCGAGTCTCTAACATCGAATCCACAGTAAATGCCATCAAGCCTAATGCGAGCATAAATCATCAAGTAAAATGTACATGATGACCTAGGAGGGGCGAACAGATCGAATGTTCAACGCGAGAAGCTTGAAAATAGCGCCAGTGAGAGTAAAATTGATTGTTCGAATGTTCCTGGATCTTCAAACATTTTCCCCAGACATTTCCCAAGCCCACAGCAAACAGCAGCCATTTACTTTAAGAATAGTTCACTTTGAACTATTCCTTTTATATACTGATTGAAGATCGGGAGGTAAGGAGCAGTGCCTTACCTCCCGATCTTCAATCAGTAGTGGCAGGGCCCGAGAACGAAGATGGGAGCTAACTTACCTTTTAACGGGATCCACCGCGGCCAATCTTGAATCTTCTGAACCGCTTTCAACACTCCTGTAGCCATAGCACCACGCAATATCGCGTAATGCCGTGCTATTACTGTTACAGGATTAGTGCAGCGCGGGTCGAGCTCCCTGCAATACCTGATTGAAAGTATCGTGAGGTAAGGCCGCTCCTTAACTCGCGATCCTTCATCAGTATATTAAAAGGAATAGTGTTAATTCGAGGGTGAACTATTCCTTAAGTTTCCCATTAATATTATTTGTATTTCATTGAACTTTCAAACTATTTGACTCCCATTTGTCTTTTTTCGGGAACTTTTCCATATAGTTCGAAAAGTTTCGGAAACGACCGAACTTTTGAAAGTTCTCCATTTCTATTGATCACGATCCCTCTATACGGTTACCTGGAGATTCTTCAGATTCCCATAGAAAGGAATAGTAACAGTCCGTTTGTTAGGAGCTTCCGACTTTTGACACTGGAGTCCTGAAATTAAATTAAAATAGAATAAATAAGTGATTTTGAATAGTAATTACTGTACATTGTGGAGCTAATTCTCCATGTCTTATATCATGTATTTGTAATCTTACAGATAATGTGTGTAGAAATTCCAAACTTTCGCAAAATCAGGTCCGCCGAGGATCCGCGAATTTTGGCGAAAAAATTTGAAATTCGAAATCCGCGAGCGGACCGTAAACTGAAAATATTCCTCAAAATGTACGAGATTTCTCGTACTTTCGAATTACGCGTTCGCATATTTTCGAAAATACGAGAATCTCGTAATTTCGAAAAACGGATTTTTCGAAAATACGAGTAATCCTCGTAATTTCGAAAATTTTCGAAAATCATTTAACGAAAATTACGAGAAATCTCGTAATTTCGAAAATTTTTGCAAATATTAGAAATCCGCTGTTTCGGAGTTCGGAAGGCGGAAATCCGGAAAAATCCGCCGTTTTCGCGAACGGACTAAATCCTCGGCGATCCAAGTTCTGGTCCGCGAACCGGCCCTCCCTAATACTATGTAAAAAATAATATTTTTATTATTGACATTGTTGACACTGGATTCCTGAAAATGTAAATTAAATAAGTAAGGATTTTACAAAATAGGTAATTAACTGTACATTTCAAACTATATCACAAAAATAATTCCCAATTCATGTTTCTGAATCAGGCAATGTTACTTGCCCTGTACCCCATAGTTGAATAAGACATACGTCCACTTCATTCTATTCCAACCCATCTAGCATATTCTCATTTCCTGCCTAACTGTTGATCCAGAGGAAGGCAAAAAAAAACATGGACCATGGGGGATGCGCAAGGGGAGGATGAGACACAGGGCAGACTTTGACTGACAGTTTCAGAGCAGGAGTGCAGGGACCTGGTGGATGCTGCTGGCCCATATCACACACAAAATGTATATCTTCAAAACTATGCAAAATAAAATGGAAATAAAAATTCCAAGGAAAGCAATTACTATCAATTTACCTAAAGTAAACACACATTGAAATTTTTCCCGGCTGCCTGTGTTCTGTGATATCTGGGAATATAACTTACTTGTTTATCTATTTGCTGCTTTTCTTGTTGTCCACGGTTTTCTTTCTTCTTTGGCCGTTTAGGAGTGCAGTTTGTTGTGTTTGCAGCAAACTGCAAAACACAGTAAAAGTAAATTAAAACTACAGGTTTTTCTCAATGGCAGCAGTAGCCTGTTATAGTAATATTACTATAGCACATACATTTTACTTTGGTGTCCATGCAGATGATCTATATCTGTTTATCAGCTTGGGGGGGAAATTAAGGGAACATGACGAGGAAGAGGTTGGGGTTGTTACATCAGATATTTCTCTTTTATTGTTTATAATAATCAATAGGGCCCCTACTAAAATTTGTATAAAATCACTGCAACATTTAATTTGAGTTAACACATAACCCTCTACTGGTTTCAGGTAAATAAAGAAATGACTAATAACACAGCTAATCTGCAATAGTTCATTTTAAATACCCAACACAAAGGTCTTACTTCAGACCACTGAATTGCTAAAAAAAGTTCTTAATTTTGTCCACTATTAATGAGGTTGAAGTTTATATTTACATGTCTGTTATTAATCGATTTTCCAGAGAAAGCTAACTATGTATCACTGTCACTCCGAAGTATTGATTTATACATATTACTGGGGTCACTGAAGGACTTGGGTGCTGTTATACCCTTACAAACATCGTGAAAAATAACAACATAGATCACCAATCCCCCTATACCGTAACTGGAGATACTTCAGATTCCGTCAATGTCAGGAACAGAAGTCTGTTTAGGGACTTCTGACTCCAATGCACAGCACGGCAAACAAAGTAAAACAAATCAGCAAATAATACACTGGTGTAATGGCCCAAACAGACAAATGATTTGATTCTATCCTGTACCTAGAGGCGCCTCGGATTTCTTTCTGCACATTACAATAGGTTTTGTAGTTGCTTCTGCTATTTCACTGACACTGGTATTCTAAAAAATTTAGACTTAGAATAAAACAGGTCACTTGGAATAAAAATGATTGTACATTTGATATTTTGTGGCTTATGGACTATAAAATGCTTTTGCTATCCTCTATAATTGTTAGGGATAGCAATGCACTATGTACGTATCTAATGTGGTGTAATGTCCTTTATTACTTTGTACAATATCTAATATAAGTAACGGTACAATAGTACTATGTAACTATCTAATGTGAGTAGCCCCAACAATTATGAAAATTATGCAGGTATGTGGGGATACTCTACAACTGATTTGCATATTCATATGGGGATGGTACAGTTTACACTATGTTACAGTATCTAATATAGGGTAATGGTAACAGTTAAACCGCTGTATAGTATCTATGATGGGTAATGGCACAGTTATCACTATATACATGTCTAATGGATGGGATATGGTTTTTAAAAAACCGTTAACACTATGTACACAAAAAAAAAAAAGGTATCTTAATGATGGGGTAATGGTACAGTTAACACTGTATAGTATCTAATGATGGGGTAATGGCACAGTTAACACTATATACAGTGTCTAATGATGGGATAATGGTACAGTTAAACACTATTTACAGTGTCTAATGATGGGGTAATGGTACAGTTAACACTATGTACAGTGTCTAATGATGGGGTAAATGGTACACCAATAGTGATCCCTCTCTAACACATTTACCAATAGTGATCCCTCTGTAACACATTGAATAATAGTGATCCCTCTGTAACACATTTACCAATAGTGATCCCTTTCTAACACAGTTACCAATAGTGATCCCTCTCTAACACAGTTACCAATAGTGATCCCTCTCTAACACATTTACCAATAGTGATCCCTTTCTAACACAGTTACCAATAGTGATCCCTCTCTAACACATTTACCAATAGTGATCCCTCTCTAACACATTTACCAATAGTGATCCCTGTCTAACACATTTACCAATAGTGATCCCTTTCTAACACAGTTACCAATAGTGATCCCTCTCTAACACAGTTACCAATAGTGATCCCTCTCTAACACAGTTACCAATAGTGATCACTCTCTAACACATTTACCAATAGTGATCACTCTCTAACACATTTACCAATAGTGATCCCTCTCTATTTGACATCCCTGGTGACAGCTGTGAGTTAGGGCAAGGCCACACTAGCACTTTTTTTCGCGCGTTGCGCACGCGTTTTCATAACGGAAACGGCAAAACGCATGCCGCAAAATGCATGCGGAAACGCAAAACGCAAATAATCATGCACAAAATCATCAGGGAGATTCATAAAAGTTCTTATCGTTTAAAATGGTGCTAAATTTGCCCCAGACCAATCAGATCTTATTAGGATTTGAAAGCTAACATCTGATTGGTTGGGGCAAAATTAGCACCATTTTAACGATAAGAACTTTTATTGAATATCGCTTGCGATTGTGTGCGCGATTTGGTGCATTGTAGTGTGGCCTCGGCTTTAATGGGGAGGGTGAGTATGAAAGACAGATTGATAACTTTAATTATAGAATGATCCAATGGATCTCCTATTGATCTATTATTGGTTGGAAATACCAATTGTATTTCACTGTGGTGTTTCTAGTAAACTATAACACGCTATACAATGTTACAATAAATAGATCAAGAATAGAGATGGACCGATCGCTGATCTGAACCCAGTTCCGCAACGCATTTCCGTGATTCACACAATTTTTCACAAGTTTTTCAAAACGCGGTCGAAACTTCGAAGAAAATTTCAGGAATTTTCAGAAATTTTTAAAAATTATACAGTAACTTACTGTAATAGTTTTGGGACCCGGAAAATGGTCTGGGGAAAAGACAATTAGAATCTTTCTGAAAGAATCTGATTGTACCCAATTCTGATTAGAAAAGAATCTGATTGATTAGTATACCAATCAGATTATTTCTAAAAGATATGATTGTAACTAATTTTGATTGGTTACAATTAGAATTCCAGAAAGCATACCGATCAAATTCTTTCTGAAAGAATCTGACTGTAACCAATAGCCTTTTTTTTTTTTTTTTAGAAAGAATCTTATTGGTATACCAATCAGATTATTTTCCAATCAGAATTGGTTACAATGAGATTCTTTCAGGAAGAATCTGATTGGTTGGTACCGTATATACTCGAGTATAAACCGAGTTTTTCAGGCTGTAAAACCAGCCTAAACTTGGACTCGGTTTTATACTCGAGTCACTAAGTTAAAGGTACCTGTAAGCGTCCTCTCCATTCTGGCAGCAGCGTCCTCCATTCCCGGCAGCCGCATGATCATTCCATGTACTGGCGCGCCGGCCAACGTCACTGCCCGCGCCAATTAGTGACGTCAGCCGGCGCGCCAGTACAGGGAATGAGCGCGCAGATGCCGGAATGGAGAGGACGCTGCTGCCGGAATGGAGAGGACGCTGCTGCCGGAATGGAGAAGACACTTACCTTCAATGCCAGCAACAGGAAACCCTTGGATGGAGGAAGCCCACAGGTCCTGGATGAAGGAGAGCCCACAGGTACAAAAACTGAACTGGGTGGGAGGGTGAGGGGGCATTCAAGATGTTTGAAACTACAACTCCAGCATGCTTATTAGCTGGGAGTTGTAGTTTCCAAACATCTTGAATGCCAAGTGAGGGTGGCATTCAAGATATTTGGAAACTACAATTCCCGCTAATAAAGCATGCTGGAGTTGTAGTTTCCAAACATCTTGAATGCCAAGTTACTACCCTCGGTTATATACGCGATTCAACAACTTTTATTAAATTTTTTAGGTGAAATTGGGTACCATCGGTTTATACTCAGGTCGGTTTATACTCGAGTATATACGGTATACCATTCAGATTCTTTCCCAATCACAATTGGTTACAAACAGATTCTTCCAGAAAGCATACCAATAAGATTATTTCTAAAAGTATCTGATTGAACCAATTCTAATTAGATACAATCAGATTCTTTCTGGTAGTATCTGATTGCTATACTAACCAATCAGATCTTTTCCAATCAGAATTGGTTTCAATCAACTTATTTCAGAAAGAGTCTAATTCGTTAGTATACCAATCAGATTATTTCTGAAAGAAACTGATTGTAACCAATTCTGATTAGTTACAATCAGATTCTCCAGAAAGCTACCAATAAGATTCTTTCTGAAGTACCTGATTGTAACCAATTCTGGTTGGATACAATCAGATTCTTTCAGAAAGAATCTGATTGGTATACTAACCAATCAGATTATTTTCTAAACAGAATTGTTACATTCAGATTCTTTCAGAAAGATTCTGATTTGTTAGTATACCAATCAGATTATTTTCCAATTAGAAATGGTTACAATTAGATTCTTTCAGAAAGTATCTGATTGGTTGTATATCAATCAGTTACTTTCTGAAAAAATCTGATTGTAACCAATTCTGATTTGAAAGAATCGGATTATCTGTTCCCCGGACCATTTCCCAGGTCCCAGGCCATTTACAGTAAGTTTACTGATTCATTTTTACAAAATTTTCCAAAATTCCTTTAAACTTCAAATTTTCTAAAATTTCGGTTACCCTTGAAAATAGAATGTGTAATCTCAAAAAACTGATCGTGAGGAAAGTTATTTTTTTTCACTTCTGGATGTATGTACATTTTTCCCAGACCATTTTCCAGGTCCACAGGCGGAACGGATTTTAGCAGTTTCACCCATCTCTCAAAACCCTGATTTAATATCTTCCTGTTTATTTATCAAAACAAACCTCAATAAAAACAGAAAATGTGATAGTGTTTACAACTAATATAAGATGGATAATGTCTGTCTTATCTATGTTAGGCTGCACTTTATTTATATTTAACATGTATTTCTAAAACACTAACACTTCCCAGTACAATCCAAAGATGTGTGTATATATGTCCCTCTAATACCTATTGGGGTACATCCAATAGGTTCCCTTCTCTCTGCTCTGTACATTGTGTAAAATATTCATTGAGGGATGTGACACTAATAGGTCCAAGATTTCATAGGATTTCTTTTTATTTTAACATCTTGCCTTATTTATTTTTTTTGTACAAATCCGTAAATTTTTATAGAGTGTTGAAAGATTTTATATCATCTGTATCCACTCTAGCTAACATACACCCACATATTTCCCACTGTGCCAACGGGCACACTTTTGCTAGTATATATATACGTGGTTGTACTGTCCTATGATATGGAATAAAAAAAACCTTCTACTTTGAATCCTAGGAGTGCTCTGTGTCACATTCTGCTGGGATACATATATATGTATTTATATAGATATATATATATATATATATATATATATATATATAAACAATAACAAAAATGGAGTGGCACTCTTGATCCTCAATAATCAACCCGGGTGCTTCCACTGTGTAATGGAAATAGTATATTAACTGAAGAAACGGAGCACTTTCTGGTATCTTCTGAAGTGAGAAACTTTAAAACATACACGATATCGACGCGTTTCAACCCTAGATCGGGCCGCTCTCAAAGACAAAGTGCAGTGTTCAACTCATCTAAATACACAAAGAAGTGCACACCCCAACCCAACCCTTCCCGCCCCCTCTGACGAAATCCAACAGGACTCTAAGATAGTACCACTGTGAAGGCGTTCCTATGACTCAGATAGCGTCACCGCCCCACTACCCTCTACACTTAAGGTGACGTGTGTTGTGATATACCTAAGGACGGTGCTAGGGGTAACTACTAAACCTAATCTGGAAACACAATATAGACCAGAGGGAATATATTTCCCCATGTGTGAAAAACCCCTTACAGCACTCACACACTTTAGTCATAATGGAAGAAATACAATCCTAGATGATGCAAAAAGGTACCTTTAATATCTATATATATCCCAACCCATAACACCCTAAAATACCTGTATTTTACTGGCGTCCCCAGTGCTAAAATATACAAATGTTAGGAGATAATACATCACTAGCTGCTATTAGGGGAGATGATCTCACATATGCAGCTGTCACTTTAAGATTCCCACTCTTCTTGGTACAAGGCTCACCACTTACTGTAGGAACACAATCTAATTGGCAATTTCTCACCAAAGAGTCCGATGTCCATGGTACGAATTTGTCTCCAAGATACTCTTCACCTGATATGTTGTGATTGCACAGACTAAGTTTGTCACCTGAACTCCGTGAGTGTCTATCCATAAGCAACTAGCGTCTATCCTCCCGCTAAAGCCGATGCGTGTTTCACCTGCACAATGTCCCACATGGTAAGCCTGGACACTTACGGGAGATTCAATAAAGTTCTTATTAAAAATAGTGCTAATTTTGCCCCAACCAATCATTAGCTTTCAATATTGTGAAAAAGGAGTGCTTGATAGGGCACAAGTATCTATATAAATTCCCTATAAGTTAAGTAACCCTTTCCGCATAAGAGAAGGGGAAGTTCTAGAAAGGGACAAATACAATTGTGTTCAAAATTATTCACCCCATGCTGTAAATGGTTTTGAGGGAATTCAGTGTACATTTGTAATGTGTTCAGAATGAATCTTACAAGGACTTTTTAGAACCAAATGCAACTAAAATGACATTAATTGTTTTTGTAATACAGAATTAATGTTTTTTTTGTGATTTCTTCTGACACAATTATTCAACCCCTTAAGGATAAGTGCACTGTAAAATCAAGTTATGTTCATCTGCAGCTTTAAAAATACCGTTGCCATATTTTTTTTTTTACCTATACCCCTCCAGAGCCTAGCTTGTGCAAGACAAGAGAAGTGGTGATTCCTCTCACAGGAAGGGCAATGGCTAAAAAAGATTTCAAAGATGTTAAACATACCAAGAGACACATAGAAGCATCATTCGCAAATTCAAGGCAAAGGGCACTGTGGAAACGCTACCTGGTCGTGGCAGAAGAAGATGCTGACTTCGAACTGCTGTGCGCTACCTGAAGTGCAAAGTGAGAAAAGTCCCCATGTGACTGAGGAACTGAAAAAAGATTTGTCAGATGCGGGTACTGAAGTTTCAGCTCAGACAATAAGGCACACCTGCGTAATGAAGGCCTCCATGCCAGAACTCCCAGGCGCACCCCTTTTCTGTCTCCAAAGAATAAGAAGAGTCGACTGCAGTATGCCAAAAGTCATGTGGACAAACCACAAAAGTGTTTCTGTGGACTGATGAAACAAAATTAGAAATGTTTGGGCCCAAGGATCAACGCTATGTATGGAGGAAAAACAAGGCCTATGAAGAAGAACACCTTGCCACTGTGAAGCATGGCGGGGGGTCAATCATGCTTTGGGGCGTTTTGCTTCTGCAGGTACAGGGAAGCTTCACGTGCAAGTACCATGAATTCTCTCAGTACCAGGAGATATTGAAAAAAAATGTGATGCAGTCCGTAGAACCTGAGGTGCTTGGAGACGTTGGACGTTTCAACAGGACAATGATCCCAAGCATACCTCCAAGTCCTTAGAGCATGGTTGCAGATTAAAGGCTGGAACATTTTGGAGTGACTATTGCAGTCACCAAACTCTGGTGGACTTAAAGAAAGCAGTTGCAGTGCGCAAGCCTAAGAATGTGTCTGAACGGAGGCTTTTACCCATGAAGAAGGGCTAAGATACCCGTAGATCGCTGCAAAAACACTGTGCCAAGCAATGCTTCACGTTAAGCTGTTATAACTGGAAAAGGATGTTGTACTAAGTACTAAGAATGAATGTCATTTGGGGGTTTATAAAACTGATAATGATGTGAGCACAGAAAATACATTGTGGGTTATTTCAATTATAAATGTTATGTTATTTTTCTGACTTCAAGTGTCTCTTTGATTTAATTGTAAACAAGATGACTGAAATGATCAAAATCAATGTCAAACTGGCCAAAATACTCATTTCAGTGGGGTTGAATAATTTTGAACACAACTTGTATACTAACTCTACCATAGGGAAAATATAAATATATATATATATATATATATAAATATAAAGTCAAACTAAATCCAAATATTTACACTGAAAATCCCCTGTAAAACACCAATAAGGTTGTAAAATCCCACTACAGTAATTACAATACAGTAAATGTAACCCCTGAAGAACTGGATAAATAACTGTGTGTATGTACAGTGACTGGCCACACCCACTCATCTCAGTCACATGCTCCCTTGTCTAATCTTGAAAAGAATTGGCTAAAGGCTACTAGTGAATGTGATAAACTGTACAACCATAACATTTCCTGCAGTATCTTAGGACTGAGCATGTATAAAGTACACAATGGCCAGTGACCACACTGTGTCACCCTGGGATGTGAGAATAAACACAATATATATTACAGTGCTCTTCCTTCTGAAAGAGGCTTTAGCTTCTGAGGCTTTAGTTGCCCTATAAAAACAGTTAAAAATCTAGACATGTCCAATATAATATGGTTAATAGTCTAATTATGGTACCCCCGCTGTGTCCTCTTAGTAAAAATCACAATAAACACTCGGGTATATGGTGCACTTACCCATCAGAGTCTAGCTCAAAGTCGTGGACAGGCATAGGTGGATTTTCCATAAGCTTAGCCTTCCCAAGTGAAATCTGGCAAAAAAAATTGCTAAAAAAAAGTAGTGTACCTTTAAAAGATGCATGGTGCTGGTGTCAGTAGCTCCTCTGCCTTGCTCCCAACCTTACCAGGTGTCCCAGCACCATCCTAAGCTCTTGGATTTGTACCGACCGGGCAGTGTCAGTATGAATAAAGTTTTTTCAATAACCAGAGTTCTGTTTTTTTTATAACAAAAAATTTACTGAGCTTGGAGACTTCCAACCAGGAATACAAGTCAGTAAGTTATATGTACTGTGTGTTGCCAAGCATATGCCCATTTCTCTGTGCAAGCATATTGCCCATTTCTGTGCCAAGCATATTATTGCCCATTCTGTGCCAAGCATATTATGCCCATTCTGTGTGCCAAGCATATTGCCCATTTCGTTTGCCCAGCTATTGCCCATTCTGTGCCAAGCATTATGCCCATTCTGTGCCAAGCATATTATTGCCCATCTCTGTGTGCCAAGCATATTCCCATTCCTGTGCCAAGCATATTATTCACCATTTCTGTGTGCCAAGCATATTGCCCATTTCTGTGCCAGCATATTGCCCATTTCTGTGTGCCAAGCATATTATTGCCCATTTTCTGTTGCCAAGCATATTATTGCCCATTTCTGTGTGCCAAGCATATTATGCCATTTCTGTGCCAAGCATATTATTGCCCATTTCTGTGGCAAGCATTGCCCATTTCTGTGTGCCAAGCATTTGCCAAGTGATACTCACTTCATATGTTTTACATATATGGTTGGTGTGGCCTGTGGCGTGGTGTGGCTACGCGTGGCAATGATACTTTCTTAGCCTTTTATATCAAAAAGTCACCCTCCGCCCCTGCAGACAGGTGAGTGGCCAAATCAGGATATAGGTGGAGGATTCATAAAAGACCTGCCCGAAGCACATGTGTAGATGCTGGTGACATCGCATTCTGGAAGCGGCTCAATAATAATTTCCTATGTAGGTCTCTTTAAAGGTGATTGCTATCCCATGTTATCTCAGTGAGGAAGCTATACAACACACAGGTTATTTGAAGTATTTATTTTGTACTACCACACCAATGTACCGAGCCGATAACAACTCTTTAAATATGGAATCTTAACGCCAGAAGACAGCTGGGTTTAAAGATTCGAAATAGTAAACACCGTATACAATGCACTGAGTGCTGCTATCGGCTGGGTTCACTTGCCTAAAGGGGAAATAGAGAGAGATCATAGCCCTGACAGCATGGTGGCAATAACAGTTACTAATTAGAGAGGTCCGACACGGAACCCCTAGGTTCCGAAATCTGAATGATCCGTCCGAATCAGCACTTTGGAGCCTATTTTTCTTGAATGTTTGAAGATTATCGAAATGCCTGGAACGTTCGATAAACCTCGAAAATATGTTCGTAAAAAAAGAAGTCTCCGATCGTACTTTCAAGAATTATCGAACATTCAAGGCTATTTCGAAAATTATCGAAAATATCCTCAAACATTGAATAATAATCAAAAAAATTTTGATCTTTGGGATTTTCCTGCGATCCGGGAATCCAAAAACGGAACAAAACTGGTGATTTTTGGCCTTCTCTATTACTTAATCCAAGTGAATCTATTGGTACATTTACTAAACTGGTATTTTACTCCATTGATATTCATAGTGGGAACCCTTTAGATTATAAGGATATACACATTTGGCTTAGTAAATATTTAATGCTTTCCCCTAAGACACGGCTGTGACTATTGAAACTGCCACGGGAGTGAAGGCTGGTGAGTAAGATTCTGGGGGCTTTTTACAATATAAATACGGCGGTTAGGGTTGGGAGAGAGTCCTTACACTATGGAAATGGTTTTATTTGTATAAATAGACATGGCATTATGGAGGCTGAGGCTCCCCTGCGTATGCCAGAGTCCTCCGGAGGACAGTTAAGAGGCGCTCCTTGCGCATGTCCCATCCCTCCCGGAGGCAAGACAGGAGGCAGAGACGTTGACAGAAGGACAAACACTTCTCCTCAGTTTCCTGGACTTGGACATGGACTCAGGGGAACCATAAGAAGAAGGAATGAAGGGTAACAATTTTTTAAAACAGTACAGTTGGGCCAATGGTGGGGGTTAAATCTTAGTTTGGGTGGACATGCCCTTTGAATTAATGTCAAATTGAAAAGAAAAACATAAGAAAATACATATAAGACAGCCCATAAAGAGGGAAGCACTCTTTTATTACATCAGATGTGGTTGATATATCATTAAGCAGTTTCCTCATTGAGTCGCACAGGTCTGATTTTCAGCAAAACCACTTCCTAACACATTAAAAGTTATGTCCACCCTAAACTAAAATTTCTTCCAAACTTCTTATTGTAAAATTTTAAAATCTCTTCCATAACCACTTATGTTGTATTCAGCTCCAGGTCTTGCTGCCTGCTGGTTCTTTGGGTAACAGCAGTCAGTCAAGGCAGGACAAAAGATTTTAAGGCCATAAAGTACTTGTACAGCTTTAAGATAATGTGGCAAACTTTCTGACGGCAGCAGACCCAGGAATACTTGGCGGAATTCATTAAAAGGATTAAGGTAAGTGATTTAAATGATTGCGGATGGGAGGATCTTCTTGAATACAAATTTTAATTTGGGGATGGACATGCCTGTAAGTGAGCTGTATATATGTGTTTTGTTCCCTTCAGTCTCATGCATCAGTTGCGGCTGAGGGTGAATCATAACTGGCAGATAAACATGGTGGACGTGCACTCTACCCAACTTGGGGTGCAACGCCTCTGTAGGTTCTTCCCTTAGGACCAGTGGCTTCGCAGGAAAAAGAGTAGCTGAGGGTCGACTCCAAATCATAAAGAAATTTTTATTATGAACCACACATATTCACGTCACAACGTTTCTCAGGGGGTATCCCCCCGAACGTGATATGTGTGGTTCATAATAAAAATTTCTTTATGATTTGGAGTGCGACCCTCAGCTACTTCTTTTTTCCTGTGAATCATAACTGGGTTCTACCCTATGCCCAACTGCAGAGAAAAGCCGCAACGCTATATCATTGGGTTACTCCAGCAGTGCAGGCATGGTTGTGTTACCTGTGCAGTTGCCTTCTTTACCAATGTCCTTATTCCGCATGTAGGTGCTTATTCTTAAAATGACACGGTTTGTTTCTGAGTATTTTACAGATAAAGGGGTTTTATACCACTAAAAATATCCTGATTACACACTTAGTGCACAGATTCATTTAGCTGTATTACTCTAATGAACATATTCCTTTGGAGCTCTGTGCTGGCCTCATCTTGATGTATGCTCATAAATAATTATTACCATTTATTCAGGGTGTACCAACCGATATTTAGTTGATACTGAAATTTGTCATGGAGGAACTTGTCTTGTTTGCCCATGTGTTTGTATGCCTATATTGGTAACTGATTTTATTCTGCAGACTGTTAGGCTGGGCACACGAGGTGGTGACCGGTACTGGGTCAAAATATTGTCAGTCGATGCGAACTGACTGTGGTGAAATTTCCGCACAATTGATCAGGTGGTCACCTGAAGTGCAACATTCTATAGCATCTTTATTTGCCCCGTACATGTATGGTAGAATTTTGATTGTAAGTGTTAAGCCTCATACCACACGTGCGATGCGGGGGCCGGCCCACAAACACATGTGTAGCACGGGCGTAATTGTGCGTGTATAGACACTTTGTGGCCAAAAAGGCTGTTTAGTCGAGGCTTGTTGAAGATCCATCAGATGGATCAGGCAGCGTGCTCCAGCGAATGGCCGTTTCGGGCTAACAAAGTGTCCATACACGGCACGATTATGGTCTGAAACAGCCGTGCAAACACATCGTGCGTCACAAACCTGGAGAGTTTTCTTTGCAGATATTTTGTTGTGTAACAGGTTTAATAGTAAGGGGGGAAACTATTATTATTGCACCTCTATTGTATTAGCACAGCCGGATTTCCAGGATTTTACCCATGCAGGTTTGTGAATGTAATCCGTTACTGACCTCTCACACCTGTGTTGATGTGATCTGTGTGCACAACAGTTACACAATACTGCCTGTCACCATACAAACCTGTAATTGTCACATTTCTGTCAATAAAGTCTTTGTGAAAAGTTATCTAAAATGTTTGGCTTTTTGCAAATACACACTCTTGCTATCTTGTCTTTCAAATGTGTTGTTAATTGAGGCCAGTAGATGTAATTAAACGCTTGGTATTACCTTCCAGGAAAGTATTTGGTGTCTATTGTATTGGGAACTACGTCACAATGCTTGGTCACCTACTTTTTGACTAAACCATTCTTTTTTTTTAATAAACTATTTTTCTTGACTATGTCACCAGGAGTTCAGGTAAAGAGCTCTTAGAAGGCTGTGTTAAATCCTGATCCATTATTCTGTCATGAATATTGTAATCCCAAAGTTACCTGATACAGTATATGCTGGCCAAACATAGTTTTACCTGCCGTCAGTTCATGCATTGTTTCTCAGCAGAATCATTGGTTGCGTTCATTAGGCAGGTGGTTGTTAGAAATAACAGTACACATCGGAGGTAAGTTTATAGTGCAGGACCACCCCTCCTGGGAGTCGCGGGTGTCTACCAGATTTTGTCTCCCGCACACCCTAAACTCCCGCGACACAACTTACCTGCCAGCTCTGCCTCCGGAATGCCTTCATTCCCTCGCCACGCTTCTTCTGTGATGTAATTTATGTCACGCTCCACTAACCACGCCTCTTCTGTGACATAAATTACATAATCACATGGTGGCCTGCCCGTAACCCCTGCCTCCTTTGTGACGTCATTGATGAATGTCTGCCCTAGCCCCACCCCCTTAGTGACGTCATTGACGTCATGTCAGTCCGCTCCACCCCTCTCCCAACCCTGCTTGAAGCCATTCGGCAGGGTGGGATGTCTGGTAGTGTATGGCCAGCTTAAACCTAATAACCTAGACATATTAATCATACCAATTTGGAACAAATCCATGACAGAGTTATTATTTAAAAATGGCTCCACCTCAAGTACTGGCTAATTATGGACAAGGAATTGTGATCTTCCCCAACACTGATGGCTAGGCAAACACATGTCTATAAATCGGCTTGATCTACCACTATGATTAATATTTGATCTGTAATTTTTGACCTGACTAATTACTCCCTTCTGCATCAGCATTAGAAAAACTGCTACTGCCAGGCTCTCTCAGTGCTCACACTAACTTTAATACAGGAAGCCTTAGGGCATTAACCTGGGCATGAAAACAGGATGTGTTGGGTGCTCATTAGCAAAATAATATACCCTGCCCCAGGTACTTTCATTTAAAAAAAGGACATTTTACAGTGTAGTCTTTAGACATTATGTGATCAGTTCAAGCGATCAGACATGTAGGAAAATCGTCAGACTACCATTCAGTTTAGACTTAATAAACAATTATATTTACTCACCCTGGGGACTTTAAAATCTTGCACAAATAATGTTTATATTATAGTAAAATGATAATAGTAGTATTGTAGTAAAAATCCTTCCTGTTTTCCTGTATTGGTGGCAAGGAAACTGGTCCCACATTGTAAATTATAAGGCTTTATTTTGTGCTCAAAATCCCATCTTCACCTCTGATATTGACTATAGAATTTCCAAAACTAAATTGATTTAATTGTATTTTGAACACAGAAGAAGCAGTTTTAAATTTCTTGTATTTGTAAGTTTTAAGGACATTTTCAGGAGCGCCCCCCTGAGAGATTGTAGGTGGGGCCCCTGACCCTCCCCTACGAGGCCACACACCTCCTGTTTTTTAAACAGCTGATCGCGTGTAATGAACGGTTTGTGTCCGAAGTTGAGGTCCGGTCTTTTAAACAGCTGATCGCACCTATGTTTCATTAATACACGTGATCAGCTGTTTTTAAACATAGGGTTTTGGACTTGAGGAGGGCCCTCCTACCATTATCCCCCCCCCCCCCCCCGGGGTGGCGGGGGCGGTAGTTATGCCACTGGACAATTTTACTGGGAAAATTCACACTCCCTTCCCCTTACAAGTACCCAGGTGAGGACCTAAATCGCTAAAGCTGGTTACATACATTACAGATGGGAATGGCATTCTACGCGACGAACTTCAGCATTGGAAATGATCATTATAACCAGAAAACCTCCCTTGCACACAGTTGGCTCCCTGTACTATAATAAGATTTTGGCTGATTGCTAGTGGTGTAGCAGTCACGAATGATCACACCTATAATTTATATAGGGGGGGAAATGTGTGAACCCATTATAATAAAGGTGTCCATCTCGTTGGGATTCACTGAATATCACCGATGTCTATGTTTAGGTTATGATGCCGATGAGCTACCACTGTTGGCTCAGACCTATCGGCCTAACAGAACATTTCTGTGCTAAAGTATTGGGCGCCGATAAGACGGCACACCATGGTGATAACACACTATGCAGTGACATTGGCATGCTGGTAGTGGGATGGATGGCACTGCCCTCTGGATATGCCACCAGCTGCGGCCATGACCTCTGCTCATTACAGTATTGCTTGGCCAATGCTTTATTGCTTGAGACTGTAACGTACCTTCTGTTATAAGAAGGCTTTGCTGCATTTAAAAATTTTGTCCTTCCTTCTTCACTAGGTGGCACTGCTGTATTTTTGTTTGTTGTGAAGTCAATATGTGTCCAAAATGTAGCTTATTGAAATGCACAATAAATTAAAGTGAGTAAACAGGGATTTCAATAAAATTTCTTATTGTTACAATGGTGCTATTTTTGCACCAACCATCAGATATTAATAACATTTGATTGTTGAAAAACATCGGGTTAGGCCAAAATTAGCACATTTTTAATGATAAGAACTTTTATTGAATACCCTGAGGCTTGGTCCGACGAATGGCTGTGCACCATACGTGCAGCTTTTCACTAACAGTTCCAGATGTTTGCCGCAAGGAAACCTTGCATGCAGCATTTTCCTACCGGCAAGTTCAAAACCTTAGTAGAAGCGCTGCATGAACGGTGTACAGACGTTTGTCTGGACCTAGCCTTTAAGTGTTCTATTCTTTTTTAGTATACTAATTCATTATAGGTGCACAATTTTAAAGAATGAGGAGGCAATAATAATTCAGTTACAACCTCTCAACTTTAGGCATGTCCACCCTCATTACTTTCATAGAAGTGTAACACCCCAAAACAACAAATCTCCTAACTTTACAAAAGGAATCTATTTTACATACACATCCCAATCCTTCTGGCTGGTAGAAGCCTCGGCTGTATGTGTAAACTACATACTACACAGCAGCAGCGTAGGCTTCTCAATCATGGCCGCAGCTAGGATCAGCTGTGTAAGTGATTGATGCATAATTTAGTAAAGGTATAGGGAAAGCGGAGGTTCTACAAAGAATTGCATCTGGAATATTGCACATACTTGTAAATATTGCATTTTATGTAGCTAAAATGTGTATATTTCCAACAATAAAGTTTTTGGCATTGTTTCGCTGAAAATGTCATGTATACACTTAAAGCACAGCCCCACCCAAAGTTATATTTTGCTCACTTGGAGGCTGTTTGCTGGTCATGCCCTGTCCTTTGTGTCTGATGCAAGTAGGTACCGTTCTATTCGGTACATGCAGAAGAAGATATTTAGTGGGAATTTTTATTTGTACAGAAGGTTTGGTCAAGATTGTGTCCTCTGCTTTTTCACAAAATCAGATAAAAGCGCAAAAATTTAAAAAGGACCGTATGAATTTGCATTAAATCGCACCACACATTAGTCAGTGAGGGGTATTTTTAGTTTGAAAATTGAAAGCAGGTTCAATCTTCTCTGTTGCACTTATGCCTTGATCCCTTTTGGGTTAGTTGGTAGCCATGTCCGGGGGCATAACTGCAGCCCCCCCCTCGCAAGATGAAGGCCTGGCCCCTGACCCATCACCCTTCCCCCTCTATGATTGCAAACTCTTCTGTGATCAGCCGTTTTAAACAGCTGATCGTGCGCATGTTTCATTCATACGTTTCGAACAGCTGTTTAAAAATGGCTAATTTCAGAAAGTTTGTGGGCTTGTGGTGGCCCTGCGGGGGGGGCGGGCACGGTAGTTTCGCCACTGGCCATGTCTGTATGTACACAAATGCATGTGCATATTATGTGGAGGGGGGGATAATGATAGGGATTGATATTTAGTATGGGAGGTTCTAATCATGGGGTTTGGGGCAAGATTTCTGACTTCACCTTTGTTCCTTAATTTTTTCTGAAATTTCCCGAAAGCATGAAGTTCTATGAAGAATCGTGTTTGGAATTTGCATAGCTAAAGGTGTGTAGATTACAAAAATATGTTTTAGGGTATTTGAGTTGTAGGGGGGTAGTGTTAGTTTACACCAGCTATTTAAAATACAAAGCGGTTGAAATCTCTGCAATTGAACTATGCCTTTAAATTGATGGTAGCCTATGTGTACACCCATATATCTGACATTACTGTTTGTTCAAGGCTACGAAATGGTACTTTATGTTGTGCATTACAAAGCCAAGGACCTTTATTATCATAGTAAATAAATTAATATTTCCTATTGTACCAGTTGTAAGTTACAAATACACTGAGGATAATGCACTTACCTTGGGATTTTTCTCCCCTTTCTGTTTTGTAAGGTTCTCCATAACCGTTGGATTTAACCATTCAAATATAGTTGGCAATTGGTGGCCGTCTGCAATAATAAAAGGAAATTAAGCCTAACTACAAACCTTATTACTGTCAGCCAAATGTACTTATTGAAATGTTATTGTTCAATATTAGAGAATATTCAGAAATTGCAGTAAAACAAGGACACTGGAGTTTACCAGCTATCCATTTGTGTTTTTATAGCATAGACAGTGATCGTATCCCGGCTGCTCAGTGCAGTATGATAGGCTGGGGATAACTTACCATGTGATTCTTTGGTGGTTCTTTTTGAACTAAATTTCTCCTCCTTGGTTCCCTCTGTGGAAGGGTTGATAAGTTGAAGAAACCTGCAAAAACGAACAGTAAATTCTGGTCTCACGTATTATGGTATAATGCATTTGCACTACTTATAAAAGTAACTACACCATGTACTGTACCTGGTAATTTTATGTTTTCCTCTGTTTTTTTGTCTTCTACAGTTTTAACAGGGACTCTGTTTTTTTGTCTTCTACAGTTTTAACAGGGACTTCAACAGGTTCCAACTGTTTGACACTGGAGTCCTGAAAATATAAATTAAAATAAGTACGTGATTTAGAATAGTAATTACTGTACATTGGGGAGCTAATACTCCATGTAATAATACTCTTATATGTCACGTATTATTGTTACAATATTACATTTCTAATCTTATCTTATATGTCACGTATTATTGTTACAATATTACATTTCTAATCTTACAGATAATATTTTATTTACTAAATATTTCAAACAATATCACAATAATAAATTCCCAAGTCATGTTCTTAAATCGGGGAGTGGTAAATGCCCTGTATCCCCATATTGTGTATTGATGGGGAAAACATTCAATAAATAACAGCCCTGAAGGACTGGTCAATAGGTCTGTGTCATTATAGACATTGATAGTTTCCCAGGCTGCTCTGTGTTCTGTGATATACTGGGGTAGAGATGTCCGAACTTCGCAAAATCCGGTCCGCACGAGGATCCGCGAATTTTCGAAAAAATTTGAAAATTCGAAAATCCGCGAGCCGACCCACTCACTCACTCACTCATCACTAATTCTCCAACTTGCCGTGGAGGCAGACGGCTTAAATTTGGCAGGCTCATTCATTGCACCTTACTTACAAAAGTTAAGCAGGTTTCGTTTCGAAAAGGCAAAGCCCTCACTCACTCCCTCATCACCTCACTCACTCACTCACTCACTCATCACTAATTCTCCAACTTGCCGTGGAGGCAGACGGCTTAAATTTGGCAGGCTCATTCATTGCACCTTACTTACGAAAAGGCAAATCCCTCACTCACTCATCACTAATTCTCCAACTTGCCGTGGAGGCAGATGGCTTAAATTTGGCAGGCTCATTCATTGCACCTTACTTACAAAAGTTAAGCAGGTTTCGTTTCTAAAAGGCAAAGCCCTCACTCACTCACTCATCACTAATTCTCCAACTTGCCGTGGAGGCAGACAGCTTACATTTGGCAGGCTCATTCATTGCACCTTACTTACAAAAGTTAAGCAGGTTTCGTTTCGAAAAGGCAAAGCTCTCACTCACTCACTCACTCATCACCTCACTCACTCACTCATCACTAATTCTCCAACTTGCCGTGGAGGCAGACGGCTTAAATTTGGCAGGCTCATTCATTGCACCTCTTACAAAAGTTAAGCAAGTTTCGTTTCAAAAAGGCAAAGCTCTCACTCACTCACTCACTCACTCATCACCTCACTCACTCACTCATCACTAATTCTCCAACTTGCCGTGGAGGCACACGGCTTAAATTTGGCAGGCTCATTCATTGCACCTTACTTACAAAAGTTAAGCAGGTTTCGTTTCGAAATTCCACCTGTAATGGTGAGTATCTGACATTGCACCTGTAATGGTGAGTATCTGACATTGCACCTGTAATGGTGAGTATCTGACATTGCACCTGTAACGGTGAGTATCTGACATTGCACCTGTAATGGTGAGTATCTGACATTGCACATTGGTTGGTCCGATTTCAACCAAATTTCGTATGCATATACTCCTTTACCAGTAAAAGGTTAACGAAATATTTTTTTAGGGTGGGGGTGAATGGGGGGGGGGGGGGGGTACTATTAAAAAATATATTCTTTATTAGGTATACGTTAAAAATTCTGATAAAAATATACACACCAAGCAAAATTGGAAACCCGCTAATAGAGAGATATATGTGTGTGGAAAATCAGAAATTCTCTTCCCACACTGGTAATTACTTAGGCTTTAGCGCTAGCCAGTAAAACAAAAATAATAAAAATCGATCATCTCTTACTAATATGGTTTAGGAAAGGAAAAGAGATCCCTATCTGGAGTTCATAAGAGATAGATCTCGTAGCCAGTCCAGAGAGTGAGAGGACCTACCCTGTGGTCAATCTGCTAGCAGTGCGGGTTTGCCCGGAAAAATAGAAACAGCCCATATTCCGATTCCCCTATATGTCTTAAGAAAGAGGGACTTCTAGTATGGAAGCTCCTCATACCACTGAATGGTTAACATGTATAGGTGCCTGTATTACGCCCCCTCAGAGTAAACGTCGTGAGGTTGCCTGTATTACGCCCCCCTCAGAGTAAACGTGTGAGGAGGATCAGGCAATCCAACAGAAACCAGAGGATCGGATAGGGTGCAGAAAATGACAGATTAAAAGAATATGTCAAGAAACAGCCGACGCGTTTCATCCCTCGTGCGGGGACTTACTCATAGCTGGAAAGGCTACCTTTAATAGTTTGCCTATGCGGTGCTGCGCAGGCTGAGGCTACACAGACTGTTTTCTCTGCCTTTCATCCAGACTTTTGTTAGTGTCCCACAGGTCGATTTCTGTGACTACTACTGTTAAATACATTTATTTATTTCGCTTATTATATTGTCACTCTCAGATGCGCTAGGGCTCGACTTCGACCCAACACAGCATCACCACATTCTTCCCCTCACCTTCTTCACGTGTGTCCGTATTCTATCTATCTATCAACTATATCTTTCATCTATCTATATTATCTATCTATCAACTATATCTATCTTCATCTAATCTATTTATCATCTATATCTATCTATATAAAAATCGACATACCAAGGTCCGGGCAGGAGCGCTCTCCGATGTGCCTCTGTGTCCCTGTTTTCGGCGTTCCAGCATGCAAAGCCTACCCTCGGAACAGAGACTTCAGCAAGTCTCGCGATACTGCATATAAAGAGTGAAACGTCCCTTGTATTTACCTTTGTATGCAATGTCTATCATCTATCTATCATCTATCTATCTCTATATTATCTATCTATCTTCTATATCTCTATCATCTATCCTATATATATTATCTCTCTTATCTATCCTATCTATCTATCATCTATCTCTATTAGCTCTCTATTATCTATCTTCTATCTTATTATCATTATCTATATATCTATCTCTATCATCCATCATACTATCATCTTCCTATAATCTATCTCTCATTATCTATCTCTATCAATCTATCTTCTATCATCTATCATCTATTAATCTATCTATCTATCTGTCTATTTTCTCTATCTGTCTGCCCGTGCGAACGCATATACGTGATTAACAGCCTAAACGGCATTTGTTGTGGATGTGTGGCCTGCGCTCAGTAATCGGTTTTCTTCCACCAATCAGATGTATTAAACATCTGCGTTATGTAGGTACCTCACCCCTTGCTGTTATACTGAGGGCCCGGACACCTTGCTGTTATATGGCGGTCCCTGTCCCCTTGCACTTATATGCGGTCCCTAACACCTTGCGTTATACTGACTGAAGTCCCTAACACCTTGCTGTTATACTGACTGAGGTCCCAGACTCCTTGCTGTTATACTGACTGAGGTCCCAGACTCCTTGCTGTTATACAGACTGAGGTCCCTGACACCTTGCTGTTATATGGAGGTCACTGACCCCTTCAGTTATATGAAGGTCCCTGACCACATGCTGGTATATGGAGATTCCAGAACCTCGGGGGGTTATTGGGTGCAATCGGTTGCTGGTATTACAGGGGGTGCAGGGAGGGGGTTTATTGGGTGCAATGGTGTGCTGGTATTACAGGGGGTGCCGTGAGGGGGTTATGGTGCAATTGGTGTGCTGGTATTACAGGGGGTGCAGGAGGGGGTTATTGGGTGCAATCGGTGTGTGCTGGTATTACAGGTGGTACAGGGAGGGGGTTTTGGGTGCAATCGGTGTGTGCTGGTATTACAGGTGGTACAGGGGGGGTTATGGTGCAATCGGTGTGCTGGTATTACAGGGGGTGCAGGGAGGGGTTATTGGGTCAATCGGTGTGTGCGTATTACAGGTGGTACAGGGAGGGGGTTATTGGGTGCAACGGTGTGCTGGTATTACAGGTGGTACAGGGAGGGGGTATTGGGTGCAATCGGTCTGTGGTTTACAGGTGGGGAGGGCGGGGGTTATTGGGGTTGCAACAGTGTGCTGGTATTACAGGGGTGCAGGGGGGGTTATTGGGTGCAATCGGGTGTGCTGGTATTACAGGGAGGGGTTATTGTTTGACTCAGTGCTCTGGTACACAGAAAAGGACAGAAGACAGTAGAAGGCAGCAAGGGAAGTCGATTTCTACACTTTTAGACTTTGTTGAGGTCTGGGTTTTGTTTTTTCTGTTGATAGGACATTTTTGGACCGTGGACATACACTTTAACTAATATTAGCAAAATCTGCCTGTGTTTACAGTACTAAAGGGGACCATACTCTTATTACCCTAAACGGATTTTTTGGGCCACTTCATGACTGCATATGAGCTGTTAGGGCTAGGCCACACTGAAGCACTTTTAAGCACGATCCGGTCGCGCTTTTAAAACGCACACTAGCCATTCGTCAGATAGAACATAGAATTAACTTTAACGTATTACTAGTGTATGGCCAACTTAAAGCCTACTGTACACACATCAGATATTTTCAACCAAAAGCAGTATCAAACAATCCAAGCACTTTGTCCAAATATTCAGCCAACAATCTAACTGTGGTGTGCATTGTTGTTGATCTGGTAAGATGGATCACACCTATATGAGATGGCACACATGTTACACTGGAGCTTAGGGCTAAGCCACATCAGTGCGATTTTAACACGTGATCCGATCATGTGTTAAAAAGCGCACACTAGTGTGACCCAATGTGCAGGGTTATACTTATGCAGTAACCAACTTCTTACTAGCTTTTCCAGTGGTGTATGTACCAGGGTCGCCACGTTTGCACTTGCGACTGGGCCCGTGTACCTTGGGGGTCCAGCCGAAGGCAACTTAATTAATGCAATTTGCCGGTTTCGGATTCTGCTAGCTGTGCCCGCCGCTTGCGCATCTACTGCAGGAAATACGGACGGCGCGCCCACACGCAGGGCTGGTGGAAGTTCAAGTTGCGTGCTGAACTAGAATGCCTCTGCAATCTGCAATATACATGTCCTTAGTTTCTTTTTTTTGGGGGGGGGCGCATAGGTGGGAGGGCGCCTAGAGCATCTGTTAAAATGGCTAGAAACGCCCTGAGTAAACAATGTTAGTATTCCTTTAAAGTGGTAGGCGCCGTAGATTTGGGGATGGGTCCATATGTAAAGGCGCACGTATTGCTTTTCCGCCGATACCGGCCTTTAACGAAGTAAAACAAACAGAAACAGGTTAGCAATCGTTTAATATTATGGTAAATTATATTAAGGGATAATGAGCCCCTACAGTGTAATATAAGGAATTACGCCACCGAGGATGTTCCCTGACCATATAGAGCACGAAGGCCGTAGGCCGATGACTTTTCTATACAGGACAGAATCCGAGGTGGCATAATGTCCTTATATTATAATGTGAAGGGGCGCATTATGTTCTTTAATAAACTAGTATTGGATTCCTTCACCCCATTAACATTTTAAATTCTAGCCTGCCCTATTTCCACCTTAAATTCCCTCCAAACTACCTTCTGTAACTTAAACCCAGTAGAAAGGAACCATCCCAGCCCTAGCATCTATGCAGGTTTAAAAAGTCTCTTGTGGAGGAGACGAGAGAGAGACATGATTTGTTGAAGTGAGGAAGCGCTCCAGAAGGTCCGTTAGTGAAGTTCAAACACTGAAAAAAACCGCTTGGTCATTGTCAGGCATGAACACGATGGCTGGAGTAGGGCGGAGTAGTGGGATATAAGAAATATAAGGGAAAGGAGTCACTTAGTGACATAGCATGGTGATTTTTATAAGGATATATACCACACCAGTCCCTTTATAAATATCACATATGTATATAATGACGATCATAAAATTACCAATCGAAAGTGCGATCACAAATAGATCCCATAGAATACCATGATGTAGTTTACTACCGCACTGTATTGCTACGACGAACGTTTGGTAATATGAATGTTCGTTAATTATCGAAGCGTTCAGTCGTACATGTGGATCACGATCGTTAATAACTAAACTCGCAGTATCCGCATATAAAAAGTGATTACGGCGGGTTTAAAATATGCGCCCTTATTCCTGATCTTTTGTTGTTTTTCTCTGGAAAGAACAGACAGGACAAATCTGTATTTCCAACCAAATGTCAAGCTGTGATCACACTGACAACACAATGCTGTGTGATTCGTTGTGGCACCACATGTGCTGGCGAACAGATGTAATGCCTACCAAATCAAGAGGAAAAAATGTTAATCAGTTGTAATCTAACGTTTAAACAATAAACTGGAATATAATCCAGTTTACTCATCACAATACAAAGTGCTAAAGTCAGTAAACGAGAAAGGGAAGTAATGGTGTATGGTCTGCAACATGTACAACCTTGGGTGATATATAGATAGAATCTTTTAATTGGCTGTCCTAGATTTACAGGAAATAATTTTATATCGGTTTTAGGGGGTGTGTGTGTGTTGTGTGGTGGATATTATTTATTAATTGGATTCCTAGGATTACAGGGAAATAATTTTATATAGCGGTTTAAGTGTGTTGTGTGTGATGTGTTGTGTGTGTGGTGTGGGTGTTGTGTATAATATATCATATATATATATATACATACATACAAGGATTTGTGAAGCACTCAAATTAGGCTAATTCTACAACTTACAATTACCGAGAAGATCTACATGATCTGGTCAAACATTATACAAACAAGATAGAAATGATAATCCAATGCACATTCTAGACCCATACAATATCATATTATTGCACAGGCCATACTTTATAAAACAAAGGGTTTTAGTATACAGTACTGTGATCACATGAATGAAAAGCCTTCCAACCAACGTCAAGGTACCACCCAGTCTGGATAGGTCCTAACCTTTTTTTACTTCAATGTACCCATTAGCAAAACTAGAAACTGGGGTTAGGGGCCCTTATGTACCTGGCGGATGATGGAGTAGCCTAAAAAAAGTTGTTCTGTCAGTGGTCTTTTCTTAACATATATGTCCGTCCCCTTTTTTGTCAAAAACCAGAACATCAAAAAATAATTTGTTGGTTGGTTATACAGCTAGTGTGAATTTAGAGTGGGAATGCATACAGTTAATTAAAATTATTAAATCCTGTAAGGATGTGGGAGTCACCTTCCCACAACAAGAGAGATATCGTCCACGTATCTCTTGTGTTGGTACCCTTCATTTTGTCTTTAAATTGACGTTGTCCAAGAGACATATCTCTTTATTCAAAGTGGCCACAACAAAAGTATATAACGGGGAGCACAATGGGCAACCATTACTGGTGCTGCGTTTGAAAGAAGTATACTATCAAAACGAAAAAAAAATTTGTTAGACCGATATTTAACAGCAGTGGTCAAGTATCAGACTAAATCAATTCTACTTATACCCCCAGTCAAGTAAAGCATATCATCCACTCCATCCTAACGCATTGGGATGTAGTGTAAAGGGAATTTCAATATCCATAGTACATAGCGTATGCATCACCTGAACCATGTCCCAGTTCTCCAAGTGTTGAGGAAAAATTGGTAGTTGTCTTAAAGCCTCAGGTACAACCATAGCGATTTTTCCGCCTTCAACGACCGTTCGATACTTTCGAACGTGTCGGCAAGGAGGTAAGGACTGTCGGTTTTCGCGGAAAAAAGCAGCCGCGTCCGATAGTCACCGCGGGACCAGATGTGCGGTCCATAGAGGAGCACCGGCCACGATCGGACGAGGTTTTCCACCTGTCGATCGTTCCTTTTTCGCCGATTCGGACGGAGGTTAGGTGGGAGCAGGACATGGGGCACATTCGGATTCGATAATTTCGTCCGATCGACCGATAAACTGAACTATGGTCGACGGACCGAAATATCTAATCGTTGTGTACCCAGCTTGAGACATTATTTATTGTTAGTCACAATAGGTGTAGTAAATAAAAGTCTAGCCAATTTCCCCATGGTGCATATAGGGATCCAACTCTGATGACTATGGGACGCCTGGTGGTGCAAAAGACTTAGGTATTTTAGGTTAACAAGTAAAATACCGGATTCTAGGGTGTTCACATGTCAGAAAATTCCACAGGGGTGCTGTCTAGGGTTGCCATGTGCCAATGCATGCCTGTAAAATGGTGATCTATTCCTGCTTAATCCAATTGGGTGGGATCGCGGTTTGTTTAATCCGCTGCTAATAAATAACCATTATTTAATTGTCTTGCGGCTTCCTCCTGTATGAGCTTTTTGTTCAATTAACACTATCGTCCAAATTAAGTTTGAGTTTCAGTCAAAACAATATATTAAACACTCTAGGGAGCTGTTTTGGGACATTGGGCACAAAGGAGGACTTTTCCTTAAGTTTAGGGGGCGCCATGGGGTTCTTGTGAGGAGAAAACATTGTAGTTTGATTTAGAACGTATAAAATTTATACAATCTATCTTAAAGTTAAAAAAATTTCCCTTGTTGGTTGGTTACAAACCCCAACCTTTTTGATAAACATATCTTGTGGCAAGTTAAAGAAATATTAGTAATTTTACCACCAGCTGTCTTGGTATCATAGACTGTTCCTCCTTGCTGTCTCTTGGCTCGTGGTGGATAATCCAAATGGGTCCTTTTCAGATCGTTTGTGCCGCTTTCTTTACCCCTCAGGATTCTTACCTTTAAAGGGCATGTCCACCCCCCAAAACTATAATCCCCCAACTACGGCCCCACCATGTAGTGTAGTTTAATCCTTTACCTCACATCCCAGCTCCATATGGTTCTCCTGTAGTCCCCCCACAAGTCCCAAAAAAACTGCCACCAGAGGATAGCAGAGTCATATAGGGAATCTGCCTCCTATGGCCTCCGGGAGAAGTTTGGCATGCGTAACTGCAGCCCTTCTCCGATTCCCTCCCCTAGTGTAAACCCTAATGTATAGATTTCCCCCTGGTCTCCCAGCCCAACCGCTTTATTTATATGTTTCTAGAAAGCTCCCCAAACTTTACGTACCCTCTCCTCTTTCCTCCGCCGAAAGTGAGCTGCGGCAGCGCGTCCGTGATTGGTGCCCCTCAGCCAATCACAGAGCGGCTGACCGGTCCCGCCCCTCTGTTGCATTTTCTCGCAAGCAAGAGGGCGGGGAGTCGCAGCGGAGGAAAGAGGGGAGGTAAGTAGAGTTTTGGGGCGGACTTTCTAAACATAAAAATATAGCGTTGGGGAGTGGGGACCAGAGGCTGTGTCACTCTGGCAGTGGCTATAAAAAACTCCTACGATGTTGATGACGGTGGTTAGAGAGCGGTCGGACTTGCGGAGAGTGCTCGGAAACCATCGTTATACTGGCCCGACGCTGATGATGCGCGGAATGGGACGCGGTGCTCCGATCTCACATTATCTCTTGAGTGGCATGTTCCTTCGGTTTGGGCCAACTATAGACCTGTTTAGCTCGTAATCACGAGAGTATCTCGCGGAATTTCTTTAATTTGAACTGTAGCAGTTCTTTTTTAACGTAGTAGGAGGCTTCTAGTTTTCTTTATGTCTCCCAGTTGTTTGAGGAGGTGGTGCATGTCTTCAGTTCTGTTTCTGTAGTGGCACATTTGTTTGTTTTCCGTATTGCCAGGCTGCAGATGTAATAGTTCAAAGTATATAAGGTCCAAGCTACATCAGTTTAGAACCTTATACCATTTTTGTAAATACTCTGGGTCATCTGTGGCACGATATGGGACCTCAAATTCTCTCGTAATCCACGTTGGTCATTTCTTCAGCATAGAGTATCCTTTTAAAGCAAGGGACTATGCATAAAGACTTACTTCCTCGCTTCTCAAGGTTTCCAGCCTATCTGGCACATCCCTTTATTGATGGTTGGAAGAGGTGTCCGAATTGTCCATCAGGGGACTCCAGTATTTTTTCTTTTCTCCATTCTGTATAGGCCCAAGGTTGCTGCCTTTTCAGTGAGTTGTTAGTGCGATATCAGCAAAGGACATCATGCGGGTGCTATAAGAGTGTATGAGTGAAAGAATTATAACAGCAAAAGTAGAGGTACACTCCAGCACACCGCATGTTGCTGTCTGCCAGACAAATATGTAGCGTGCTTTCACACCCTAGCCCTCCACTCCAAGGACCAAATAGTTCATAGCCCAGAATAGTAATGAGGGGAGCACAAACTAGTAAGATGAATCCAAATGCTGTTTATACACCACAACAGCATATACAACATTTCGGGACGCACGACCAGTGTCATGGCCAGCGTTAGTGGCTCTGTATGAACGTTATGGCCCTTTACTGCCTTTTAGGAAACACTGTCGATGATGTTCTTGTAGCCTACTTACTATTCTTCACCATTCCAGATCACTCCAGGGAAGAATCTTCCAGGCCAATTGTGCCCTCGGTGTGTGATTGATTGTTATCGATTGGCTTCAGTACAGAAACCATGACTCATGGCAGGCACAAGACAGAATTAAAGCGGCAATAGATCACTATGTCAACAAAAAAAACAAAAACAAGGAAATATTCATAGTACCAATAAGATTGGCACTGCCCATAAAGCTCATGTTCATATTGACCTTGACCCTCCAAATGAAAGCCCATCATCTATGCAAGATGCAAATTGCTTTAAAGTTGCAGTCGGTCCGTGATCTATGCAGTTTGGAACGCACCTCCCAAGGTCATGAATGTCTCCTCAGCTGTTTGTTCGTATGTTCGAGTTTTACACACTAAAATCATATACAACATTCCTTGCAATGGGTTGAGGACCACTGATGTGCCATTATGTAAGTATCTTTATTCCAGTCAAATCTGCCCTTTAATATACCAACAAACATTTCTTGTTCAATTCAATAAACAAGGTCTTATCGTTAAAAAGGTGCTAATTTTGCCCAAACCAATAAAAGTTAGCTGTTAAATGATATCTGATTGGTGAGGCAAAATTAGCAACATTTTTAAGGAAAGGGGGGGGGCAAAAAAAAAAAAAATTTTATTAATCTCCCTGATTGTGTAGGATCAGGCTGATTCTCTATAGGTCTACTCTGATTTCTATTAAAGCAGCCACTCCCTCAGGCAGCATTCCTCTAAAACATTCCATTTTAAGTGGGACCACAAGAGCCAGGAATATAAAGGATCAGCCTAGGCATTATGAAGATCCTGACAGGTTAATAAACATTTGATGATCTCATTTCATCCTTGGAGGTGATGTGCTCACAGGGTCTGCATGTAACATTTAATGACTGGATCCGAGCATTCCAAAAACATCAGCTCTGGCCTGTAGTGCCATGGGCTACTTAAAACTGGTACGAAGAAGAAAATACGATGGAATAAACTGTTGACGGGTCATAGGCTACTAAGGGCTCATTGATGGGAGAGAAGGCTGGGCCTTTGTTGTCTGATACATAAAGAGCTACTGTAGTGAAAATGACTAATATGTAAAGGAGAACAATGGGTAATCGTAATTACTTGTACTGGCGTTATAGTTTGTAGCAATTATTGTCACCCAGGGACAGTATATCTCATGATCCTCGTAAAGCTGAATATCTGCCTGCGACCCATGAGGCTAATAGCCTAGGCTAATGGAGAGGAACAAGCAGGCCCTGGTGGGTGATACAATATTGGTGTACTCATGGACTGGTAAGCACAAGCACAAGCCTGTAATCAAGTACAAGAAAATATTGGTAAGGTTAATTCCTACTGTTGACTGTAAGGCATCACAATTTGTTGGTATAGGTGCACTGCGACTGGCCAAAAACAAAAGCACCTACACTACAATAGTCATGGGAGTATCAGAAAATGGCCCATGGAGCATGAGAGGGTAGCCTGGTCTGATGAACACTTTTTTTGCATCATGTTGATGACTGTGCATATATGTGCTTACATAGCACCAGATGTAATATGGGAGAAGGAAAATCTGTTGAGGCAGAGTGTGGTACTTTGGGCATGTTAGTTGCTGGCAAAACTTTGGATCCTACCATGTGATGTACTTAACCCTTCACTGCCAGGAGATTTTCATTTTTTTTTGCGTAACTGCCAGAGAATTTTCAGGATTGTGCCTCAATCGCTTTTAGACTAATTTTACAGTAGGAAACCTTGCCAGTAACTTCAGGAATATATACATTGTTTTTTTTTCAGCACAAAGTCACTTTAAACATGGTAACAGAATTTTGTAATTTTCTGGAAATTTTACTGGACTTATGGGTAAAATATGTGAAAAAATGAAAAATTTTACACATTTTCATGGATTTTTCCATTGGTTTACTTATAGTTATCGTAAAGGTACGCACAAAAAATCTCACGGTTTCTAAAAGCCAGCTACTCCCGAGTACAACGTTACCAGATATATGAGGTACCCAACTTTTCCTGTACAGGAGCCCCCCCAAACTAAAACTGCAGCCTTCCAAGAATATTACCCCAAATTAAAATGTATAACCTCACTACTGACAGTTAACATAGAATATCTTCCAAATAACTAAAGATCCCCACAAGTGAGCTATTTTTAGAAAGAAATAAACACCAGCAGGATTTTATGAGTGAGGGTTAGTTCGATTTTTCCAAATAAAAAAATGGCAGATACCCGGACGCAGCTCTTCGTCCAATGGTAAGTTATTTCTAACATTTTCCTTTTTTTCCTCAACTTTAAAATCTGAGACAAAATCAAATGCGAATTTCAGCTAAAACTGTGAGGAAAGTTCAAACGCACTCTGAAATATGAAAGCCTAACCACTTCCCGAATTTTAAAAACGGTATGCCGGCATTAATGGGTGTACACAGAGCATGGCTACAACTAACCAGACGTGACCAGTGCCCAAATGTCAGTAGCAGCAAAAAAAATTAGCCAGTTTTGTATTTGACCCGTCTGCAGTTTTTCCACAAAACACCCCCCCAACACAGAAATACCCCCACAAACTATATATTCCTGAAATCTGCCACACTTCAGCATGTTAATACTGTAGGGGTTTTTCGTTCATTCATATCATCAATGGTGTGGCGCACGTTTCTTCGTAGAAGTTTGCACTTTAAGATTTTCAAAAAAATATGAACATCAAAACAACATTCAAAAAGGTAGAAATCATGCCAAAACCCTATGGAATGTAAAAAAAGTTACCAAATATCAACTCTCCCAATGTACTGAATCAAACAGTAGCCATAGTGTGGTTTACACACCTTGCACATGGAAGCGAAAAGCAACAAAGTGAGGGACATGCATGATGGTCAGAAAAAGCGAAAATTTTAGCCAATCGAATTGGACAGTCTGCAGTTTTTTTTCCCCCACACAAAAACCCCCGTAACTTAGAAATAACCCCCAAAAACTATAATTCCTGAAATCTACACACCTTCAGTATGAAACACTGTAGTTTGTTCATTCATACACATCAAGGCGTGGGCGCAATTCTTCGTAGAGTTCGAATTTGTCTGAAAGAGAACAAAACCAACTTAAAAGTAGGAAATCATGCCCAAAACCACATGGAATCTAAAAAAAAGTTACTACATATCAATCTCCAAATGTCATGACTTAAACGGTATGCCATATATGTGTTGGTTACACACGCGGACATGGAAGCGAAAGCCCAAAGGTGAGACAATGCACGATGGCTCAGAAAACAGCAGAAAATATTTAGCCAATTCCGAATTTGGACAGTCTGCAGTTTTTTCCACAAACCCAGTACTTAGAAATAACCCCACAAACACATATCCTGAACTCTACCACACCTTAAGCTATGTACACTGTGTTGTTCATTCATACACCAATGGCGGGGCGCAATTATTCGTAGAACTTCGCCAGTTTTCTGAAAATGAACAAAACCAACTTCAAAGGTAGAGATCATGCCAAAACCCATGGAATCTAAAAAAAAGAGTTACTTAAATACTCAATCTCCCAAATGTCCTGAATCAAACGGATGCCATATGTGTGGTTAACCACGCGGACATTGGAAGCGAAAAGCCACAAAGTGAGACAATGCACGATGGCTCAGAACAGCGAAAATATTTAGCCAATTCCGATTTGGACAGTCTGCAGTTCTTTTCCACAAAAACACCCCCCGTAAATTAGAATACCCCACAAACTACATATTCCTGAAATCTGCACACCTTCAGCTATGTAAACTGTGTAGTTTGTTCATTCATACAATCAATGGCGTGTCGTCTTTTTACGGGCGCAATTCTTCGTAGAAACTTCGCAGTTTCTGAAAAATGAACAAAAAACCACTTTCAAAAGGTAGGAAATCATGGCCAAAAAACCGCATGGAATCTAAAAAAAAAGTTACAAATATCAATCTCCCAAATGTCCTAAATCAAAACGGTTATGCCATATGTGTGGTTACACCCATGGACGAGGAACGAAAAGCCACAAAGTGAGGACAATGCACGATGGCACAGAAAACAGCAAAAAATATTTAGCCAACTCTGAATTTAGACTGTCTGCAGTTTTTTCACAAAACACCCCGTAACTTAGAAAAACCCCCACAAACTCTATATTCATGAATTACACACCTTCAGCTATGTAACACTGGAGATTGTCATTAATACCCTCAATGGTGTGGGCGCAGTTCTTCGTAGAAATTCGCATTTGTCTGAACAAAAATGAAACAAAAAACAACTTCAAAGGTAGAAATATGCCAAAACCTCAGGAATGTAAAAAAAAAGGTTACAAATATCAATCTCCCAAAGTCCTGAATATCAACGGGTATATGCCTATGTGTGGTTAACACGCGGACGTGGATGGAGGAAGCAAAAGCCACAAAGTGAAACAATGCACAATGGCTCAGAAACAGCAAAAAATTATCAGGCCCAAATCTGAATTTGAAACAGTCTGCAATTTTTTCACCACAAAACAACCCCCCACAACCCTATATTTTCGAATAAACACACCTTTATCTATGAAATTCTGTAGTTGTTCATTTGTACATCAATGGTGTGGGCGCCACAGTTCTAGTGAAGTTCACGTTTTAGCAGATTTTCTAAAAATTAAAAAAAAAACGTCTCTCAAAGGTAGAAATCATGCCAAATCCCAGTAATGCTAAAAAAAAGTTACCAAATATCAATCTCCCAAATGTCCTGAATCAAAACGGTTTATGCACTAGGGATGGTGTTACACACGCAAACGTGGAATATCAACTAGCCCAAAAGTGAGCCAATGAACAAGGCCCCAATTAACAGAATTTCGAGTTGTCGACTACACCAACCTCTCTAATTAGAAATACCCCCCAAACTTATATTCTTGGAATCCACACCTTCAGCTACACAATGGTGTGATTCTTTTGCAACCACAATGGTGTGGGCACAGTTCATTTAAAATTTCGCTTTTTTACCAGAGTTTCAGTAAAAGATTTATAAAAATACAATTCAAAGTTAAAATATCAGGGCACATTCCATGTCATGTAAAAAAAAACTGGTCAATTATCAATCTTCCAACTGCCCTAATCAAACGGTATTATGACATATGCGTGGATGATACACAGGGACATGGCCACCAACTAGCTCAACGGGGGACCACATGCACAAGGGTAATTACAAGAAAAAAATCAAAGTGCTCTGTTAATTTCAAACAAAGCCCAAAACTTTGAAAATCGCCCCACCCACAACTAAAAACCCCAACTAAAATCAATCTCCCCATGTTCTAAGCAAACGGTATGCCCTCTGTGTGGAGCACCCAGAGACGTAGCCACCAACTAGGCTCAAATGGGACGCCATGCGCAATTACAAGAAAAATCAAGTGCTCTGTAATTTGAACAGCCTACCCTTTTGCTAAGGAAAACAGTCCAGAAAAGATAAACATGGAAATTCCCCCACAAACTATATATTTTGGGAATCTACACCCCTTCAGCACGTTACGAGGCCATGCTTTCAATACATACTGAAGATTTCTAGACCCACTGATCCAAAAGAAGTACGGTGTTTTTAGGAGGTTTGTGAAAAATAAATAAGATGATTCAAGTTGGGCGTTGGAAATCCTACCTAAACCTTGTGACAAGCCCCCCAAAAAAACCCACTAAATGTCAATATTCCCCCCCCACATATCCTGCATTCAAAACGGGTATGCCATTATGTGGGGGTGCACACCGAGACGTGGTACCAACTAGCTCAATGGGACGCAGGCACAACAAGTGCAATTACAAGAAAAAAATTCAAAGTGTTCTGGCAATTGAACAGCCTAATCAACTTGGAATTACCCTCCACAAAACGAATATTTTGGGAAGCTACACACATTCAGCTACGGGATGGTATCATGCTTTCGTATATACATGAAGAATTCCCGATGCTGTGAGTCAGACTCACGTTGCTTTTAGGAGATTTTGTGAAAAAATAAAAGAAGAGGGACTCAATGGTTGAATTGAATCTACCTAACCCACTTGGCAAAGTAAAAAAACCCACTACTAAACGGCAATTCCACATGTCCTGAAATCAAACGGTTGCCATATGTGTGGGTGTAGTTGTATGTTGTAACAGAGACGCAGCCACCAAACCTAGCTCAATGGGATCCATGCGCAATTGCAATTACAAGAAAAAATAATAAAAACGCCACAACCCACCCCCCACACCTATCCCCACTCACCCTTTTAGTGGTATTTTAGTGAAAAGCAGTTAGTACGGAGAGCCCAAAGTTTTGCACACTTTTACTGATCCTAAAAATTTAACATCAGGGAATTGAGCGACAGGTACCAAAAAAGGACCGACTTAAAATGGCTAGTTTCCTTGAAATAGAACACATAATGATCCGCGTTTACTTTAGTGATATCACCGGGCGACATTGGAAAAAGTGGGAGAAGACAATTTTTTTTTTGCTAATTTATAGTTTTTAGGTTAAAAAAAAAAGGTGTGGTATCAACTTTAAGTTTTATTTGTGTGCATTTACCCTTTTTTGGGGGGATCAGTCCCAAAGATGCATCATTCAGATCATATTAGGGAATGATTACACCGAACTTGGATCGGGCTACCGATATCCTCGAGTATAAGCACGAGGTTTTAGGTTAAAAAATTAACCTAAAAACCTTGACTCGGCTTTATAAGCGAGTCAGAAGACAAGAAACTTACCTAATCCAGAGGCAGCCGCGAGTCCGTACGGCAGTTCCCAGTAGGTCTGCGCGGCCGATTTGCTCGATGAGTCATAAGCACACTGGCGGGGAAGATACGTCCATTCGCGCAGCGCGAAGCAGTAATGGACACTGCCCGGCCGACTCGGCGGACTCTGGATGGCAGAGAGAGGAAGACTGAAGACCAGGTCAGGTAAGGAGCTGGGGGGGACTGGGGGGGGGTGGGTGAACTGGGGGGAGGGCTGGGGGGAAAGTATTGCCTGCGACACCCACATTACCTTTACTATAGGTGTTGGAAACTACACGCAAAAAACCAAGAATGATGGGTTAGTTTCCAAAACATTACAGTGGAAAGGTATTAGGGTTTACTGAACCCTGGCTTCTACTCGGGGCTTCCTCAGCTTTTCTAATTTTGAGGGAAACAATGGGTTGCCTGGCTTATACATCAGAGCGGCTTATACTCGAGTATAACGTAAATGCCCGTTTTCCAATTCGAAACCGGATCGGAAAAATAACTTCCCGGAAATCTTTTCCAGGAAGTGATTTTTCATTCATTGGCCAAGATCAATAAGTTGGTGATCAGAAAAATTTTGATCTCTGTCACCATTTTTTTTTTCTAAGTCTTTGACTTAAGTAGCAAAGACTTAGAAAAAAATCTATTTGGAATGGAACTTTGAGTCCATTCCACAAAATGGTATAGACAGCGTCAGCTTGACGCTTGTACTTACTAGGACTGCAGCATGAATCAATTGAGACAGGCGCAGACCTAAATTTAACCACAAGGGGCAGCATCTTAGGACATTCAAGGAAGACCCTCGGTAAGGAGGAAGCTCCGTGACGTCACCGGGTCTCCCTTTCAGCTTTCCTGCAAAGAATCCACGTCGGGACCGGCCTGAACACGCGGACACGGCTAAAGGTAAGCGTTATCTTCCGATCCCCCCTCGGAGTGGATCAAACCGAGGGGCTAGGGGGGCAGTTGAATGCCTGCCCCCGAATCACCCCTAGCGGTGGCCAATTTTTTTTAGTGCAGGAAGCATCAGCTCGTATATTAAAGATCGTGGCAGTTCATTTGGTCATTCACTGCACAGATCGTGAATATACGATCTGTGGCAGGGAAAGGGTTAAAATGTACTTTAAATAATCTGAGGAATGTGCTGGAAAAACAAGTCCAATTCATGAAGGCAGCAAAAAGCGAGGGTAGCACTCCAACACATCCATATAGATGTGTTGCACTGCTGATGAATCATCACCTGAGGAAGGGGGCAAGTTTTACACCCCGAAATGTTGTGATATTGTTGTGTGGTCTACAATAATTAAAGTTTTAATTTGGAGTGTACCCTCGATTTTTGCTGGTTACTGTTATCATAGATCCATTTGAAAGGGCATGTCCCCACCCCCAAAACTATAATCCACCCAGTTAATGGCCCCACCATGTAGTGTAGTGTAATCCTTACCTCACATCCAGCTCCATAGTTTTCTCCTGTAGACACCCCCCTAAAGTCCCAAAAACTGTCCACCAGGACGGGCTAGCAGGGCTTGCAGATACCTTGCTCCGTAAGATATTGTCATGCGTAATGCAGCCCTTCGCCCCCTCCCTACCCCCTCCTCTCCCTCACGTTCCACTATCCATCACCCCATAGCGTAAAACCCTTTTAATATGCTGCTCCCCCATGTCTGGTAGCCCCACCGCCTGGTTAGTATTTTCCAAAAGCTCACCCCAAATACTTACGTACCTCTCCTCCGCTGCACTGACGGACCGGCGCCGCTCAGCCAAATCCCAGACGCGACTGCCGGTCCCGCCACTCTGCTGCATTCTAGCAAGCAGAGGGCCGGCAGTTTGCAGCGGAGAATGAGGGGAGGTGGTAAGTAAGAAGTTTGGGGAGCTTTTGGAACTACTAACCATGCGGTTGGTGGCTACCAGACATGGGGGAGCAGCATACACAAATTTAATTTTAAGGGTGGGGACATGCCCTCTTAGGGTTGGATTACCTGGAGCGAGTGAGCACCCACTTTGGATGAGTGCAGAGGACCTTTTGTGAGTTGGCCAATCCATGAAGGCCCCAACTACCTAAAAACCAAAGTATCCATCACCGGCTAGAGGAGTCCATTGCCTCAACTGGTTAAGCTGGTTTGGTGGCAAAAGAGGATTAAAGTTATTCTTCTATTTCGTGGATTTAGTCTAATGTTTTTGTCGCAGTATCGACTATGCGTAATGCTAAATTGATGGCGTATTATTTTATATTATAGTCGGTTATTCTAACGTATCCCAAGAGAACACTGAACACCAACTATATACCCTGGATACGCGTTCCTGGCAGTAAATCCAATATGTGCCAGAAAAGAAAGCCCTGCAGTGCCGCTTTTCCCAGGCCGAAGACATACTTTTTTTAAGGGCCTGAAGCGCAATACGTGCTGGTAGTAGGAGGCAGACGGCTTAAATTTGGCAGGCTCATTCATTGCACCTTACTTACAAAAGTTAAGCAGGTTTCGTTTCGAAAAGGCAAAGCCCTCACTCACTCACTCACTCACTCATCACTAACTCATCACTAATTCTCCAACTTGCCGTGGAGGCAGATGGCTTAAATTTGGCAGGCTCATTCATTGCACCTTACTTACAAAAGTTAAGCATGTTTCGTTTCGAAAAGGCAAAGCCCTCACTCACTCACTCACTGATCACTAATTCTCCAACTTGTCGCCCTCACTCACTCACTCATCACTCATTCTCCAACTTGCCGTGTAGGCAGACGGCTTAAATTTGGCAGGCTCATTCATTGCACCGTACTTACAAAAGTTAAGCAGGTTTCGTTTCGAAAAGGCAAAGCCCTCACTCACTCACTCACTCACTCATCACTAACTCATCACTAATTCTCCAACTTGCCGTGGAGGCAGACGGCTTAAATTTGGCAGGCTCATTCATTGCACCTTACTTACAAAAGTTTAGCAGGTTTCATTTCAAAAGGCAAAGCCCTCACTCACTCACTCACTCACTCATCACTAATTCTTCAACTTGCCTCACTCATCACTAATTCTCCAACTTGCCGTGGAGGCAGACGGCTTAAATTTGGCAGGCGCATTCATTGCACCTTACTTACAAAAGTTAAGCAGGTTTTGTTTCTAAAAGGCAAAGCCCTCACTCACTCACTCACTCACTCACTCATCACTAATTCTCCAACTTGCCTCACTCATCACTATTTCTTCAACTTGCCGTGGAGGCAGACGGCTTAAATTTGGCAGGCTCATTCATTGCACCTTACTTACAAAAGTTAAGCAGGTTTTGTTTCGAAAAGGCAAAGCCCTCACTCACTCACTCACTCACTCATCACTAACTCTCCAACTTGCCGTGGAGGCAGACGGCTTAAATTTGGCAGGCTCATTCATTGCACCCTACTTACAAAAGTTAAGCAGGTTTCGTTTCGAAAAGGCAAAGCCCTCACTCACTCACTCACTCATCACTAACTCATCACTAATTCTCCAACTTGCCGTGGAGGCAGATGGCTTAAATTTGGCAGGCTCATTCATTGCACCTTACTTACAAAGGTTAAGCAGGTTTCATTTCGAAAAGGCAAAGCACCTCACTCACTCACTCCATCCCCTCACTCACTCACTCCTCACTCACTAATTCTCCAACTTGCCCGTGGAGGCAGACAGCTTAATAATTTGGCAGCTCAGTCATTGCACCTTACTTACAAAAGTTAAGCAGGTTTCGTTTCAAAAAGGCAAAGCCCTCAATCACTCACTCATCACCTCACTCACTCAATCACACTAAATCTCCAACTTGCCGTGGAGGCAGACGGCTTAAATTTGGCAGGCTCCTTCATTGCACCTTTCTTACAAAAGTTAAGCAGGTTTCGTTTCGAAAAGGCAAAGCCCTCACTCACTCACTCACTTATCACCTCACTCACTCACTCATCACTAATTCTCCAACTTGCCGTGGAGGCAGATGGCTTAAATCTGGCAGGCTCATTCATTGCACCTTACTTACAAAAGTTAAGCAGGTTTACTTACACCTTACTTACAAAAGTTAATTCTCCAACTTGCCGTGGAGGCAGACGGCTTAAATTTGGCAGGCTCATTCATAGCACCTTACTTACAAAAGTTAAGCAGGTTTCGTTTCGAAAACGCAAAGCCCTCACTCACTCACTCACTCATCACTAATTCTCCAACTTGCCGTGGAGACAGACGGCTTAAATTAGGCAGGCTCATTCATTGCACCTTACTTACAAAAGTTAAGCAGGTTTCGTTTCAAAAAGGCAAAGCCCTCACTCACTCACTCACTCATCACTAATTCTCCAACTTGCCGTTGAGGCAGAAGGCTTAAATTTGGCAGGTTCATTCATTGCACCTTACTTACAAAAGCTAAGCAGGTTTCGTTTCGAAAAGGCAAAGCCCTCACTCACTCACTCACTCATCACCTCACTCACTCACTCACTCATCACTAATTCTCCAACTTGCCATGGAGGCAGACGGCTTAAATTTGGCAGGCTCATTCATTGCACCTTACTTACAAAAGTTAAGCAGGTTTCGTTTCGAAAAGGCAAAGCCCTCACTCACTCATCACCTCACTCACTCACTCATCACTAATTTTCCAACTTGCTGTGGAGGCAGACGGCTTAAATTTGGCAGGCTCATTCATTGCACCTTACTTACAAAAGTTAAGTAGGTTTCGTTTCGAAAAGGCAAAGCCCTCACTCACTCACTCACTCATCACCATCACTATTGGTAAATGTGTTAGAGAGGGATCACTGTTGATCAATGTGTTAGAGAGGGATCACTATTGGTAAATGGGTTAGAGAGAGATCACTATTGGTAAATGTGTTAGAGAGGGATCACTATTGGTAAATGTGTTAGAGAGGGATCGCTATTGGTAAATGTGTTAGAGAGGGATCGCTATTGGTAAATGTGTTAAGGATAATAGTGGAAATGTGAGGTCCTATAAAGAACCAGACTATCTGTCATGTTTCAATCGTATTACATTTATCGTTCAGGACACGGTTCGTGGATTCTATGGGGTCCATTGCTTAAATAATGTAATAAACCATTAACAAACTCACTTCATTGTCTCAGAGAATGGGATGAAGATGTTTTCCTTTCAGTCCCCATCATATAGAGCAGGGATAAGCAACCAGTGGATCTCCAGATGTTTGAAAACTACAACTCCCTGCTTCCTCTACAAGCACTCTGTAGTTAGGGAATTCAAACTACAACTCCCAGCATTCCTCTACAAGCCTCTGTAGTATAGTATAGTATAGTATTTGAGAATGAATAAGAATATATGTCCATCCAGTACAACCCATCTAGCAATATACTCATTTCCTGCCTAGCTGTTATCCAGAGGAAGGCAAAAAAAACCCACCAAGTTTATGAAGGGGGAAAAAAATCCTTCCTGACTCCAAGTGGCAATCGGAAATTTCCCTGGATCAACTCTATTTATGAATCAAACCAGTAAATTGCAGCTTCCTTGTTTGCATAAACTATCCAGCTTTTTTTTTAAACTGACCAATGAACCTTTCCAACCTGAAAGGCATGTCCACTCCCCAAAACTATAACCCCCCCCCCCACTACTGGCCCCATTGTGTAGTGTAGTTTAATCCTTACCTCACATCCCAGCTCCATATGGTTCTCCTGTAGCCCCCCCCCAAAGTCCAAAAACTGCCCACAGGAGGATAGCGAGTCCATACATAGGACTCTGCCTCCTATGGCCTCCGGGAGAAGTTTGGCATGCGTACTGCAGCCCTTCTCCCCCTCCCTCCCCCTCCCTCTCCCTCCCGATGTAGAATTCCCTCCCCCTAGTATAAAAATCTTTTTACCTAACATTACTCCTGTCCCCCCAGCCCCAACCGCTCTACTAGTATCATCAGAAAATGCCCAAACATTACTTACCTTCCCTCTTCCTCCGCCGCACTGAACTCCCGGCAGCCGCGTCCGTGATTGGCTGCCACTCAGCCAATCACAGACGCGACTGCCGGTTCCGCCCCTTGCTTGCATTTTCTAGCAAGCAGAGGGCCTGGCGCGCGCGCGGAGGAAAGAGGGAAGGTAAGTAAAGTTTGTGGCATTTTCTGATGATACTATAGAGCGGTTGGGCTGGGGAAGGTGGACATACCCTTGAAGCCTAAACCTTTTTTCTTTCAAGTCTTAAGGATGTCCTGTGTCTCTGACATGTTCTATTGGTGAACAGTGCCCCAGATAGTTTATTGTATGTCCCGTTGATGTATTTAAACAATAATCATATCCCCACGGGATGGCCGGTTCGCGGATCCGAACCGGATCCGCTGCGATTTATCCCGTTTGCGAACGGCGGATTTTCCGGATTTTGCGCTTTCCGAACTTCCGATTCGCGGATTTTAGTATTTTCGAAAATTTTCGAATTACGAGTTTTCACGTAATTTGAAATTTTCGAAAATACGAGAAAACACGTAATTCAAAATTTTCGAAAATACAAGGATTTCTCTTATTTCCATAAATAGGTATTTTCGAAAATTTTCCAAATTACGAGGATTACTCGTATTTTTGAAAATACATATTTTCGAAATTTTCGAAAATACTAGGTTTTCTCGTGCGGACCGGATTTTGCGAAGTTCGGACATCTCTAATCCCCACGCAAGCACCTTTTCTCCAGCGTACATAATTGTAACTTTTCCAGTCTCTCTTCATATTCAAGCTTCCCAATCCCCTTATTAATTTAGTTGCCCTTCTCTGAACCCTTTCCATTTCATAGTGTCCTTTTTGTACACAGGATTCCCAAATTGCACTGCATATTCCAAATGAGCCTTACCAAGCTTTGTAAAGAGGGAGAATAACATTTTCCTCCTTGATCCATACCTCTCTTTATACAAGACAATACCATGTGGCTCTGGCTGTTGCCGCCTGGCACTGCTTTCTACTTTAAGTTTGTTATCCACCAAAACTCCAAGATCCCTTTCCAATAGGGATTCCACTAACACAGAGCCATTATAGTATAAATAGTACAAGGATTTTTAAGTCCAAATGCATCACCTTACATTTATCAACATTGAATCTCATCTTGCCACCTTGCAGCCCAATGTGACATCTATCTAGATCCCCTTCAACGATTGCACATCCTCTGAAGTTTTTAATGGTCGACAAAGTTTTGTGTCGTCAGCAACACAGAAGCCTTGGGACAATACACACTTCCAAATCTTAATAAATGGTTAAATAGAAGCGGCTCCAAACAAGAACCCTGTGGCACCCCATTAGCACTTTAGTCCATAATGATGGAGCCCCATTTACAACTACCCTCTGCATCCTTTCATAACCATTTTCTCCATGTACAAATGTAACTCCCCAGACCAACAGACCTCAGCTTATATATTAGTCACCTATGGGGGACTGTATTAAAAGTCTTTGCAAAATCCAAGTAAACTACATCTACAGCTATGCCAGAGTCTAAATTTATACTTTTTCCTCATAAAAGCCAAGCAAGTTAGTTTGGCAAGATCTATCCTCCTAAATCCATGCTGGTTAATACTTATAATGTCAGTCCTTGAAAGATACTCTAGAACATGTTCCCTTATTAAACTTTCCTGGATCTTCCCCACCATGAAGTAAACTTACAGGCCTGTAATTACCCGTCGTGAACGACTACCCTTGAATATTGGAATAACATCAGCCTTTTTCCAATCCAGAGGCACACCTCCACAAAAATAAGAAACAATGGCCTAGAAAAAAGAACTTAGCTCCCTAAGTACCCAAGCATGATTTTATCCGCTCCAGGAGATTTATTAATATTAACCGTATTAGTTCTTTCTGTACCATACCTCGGTTAACCAGTGCACTTAAATCTTTTATACCATTATTGCTACTATACTCTATGATATCTGTACTTGGATCTTCTATAGTATATAGAGGGGAGGGAAAAAGATTCAAGACATTTGCTTTCTATCCCATCCTCCGAAACTAACTTATCCCCATAATAATGGTGCCACATTCCAGTCCTCATCTTCTACTATAATATACTTTAAAAACATTTTAGGCATAGTGATGCTTTGTTAGCTATCCTAACTCATTATTAATTTTAGCTAGTTTGATTGCTTACTTACACTCCTTGTTACAGTTTATAATCCCTAAAGGCCCTTTCCGTTCCCTCAGCCTTAAGGTTTTAAATGCCTTTTTCTTCTTTCCATTTGCCTCTTTAGATCAGAATTCTGCCACATGGGTGCGGATATATTTTTTTACATTTATTTCCCAGGGTATAAATTTAGATGTAAACTGGCTTAAATCTCCTTGAACACAGTCCACTTCTGTTCAGTACCTTTATCTGCTAATACATTATCCCAGTGACATTTGAAGAGTGCTTTTAACCTCGGAAAATTTGCTTCCAAAATTTAAAGTCTTTGTTACCCAGCACCACTTTTCCTTTCGATTACATAGTTCTAAATGCCACTATTTCATGGTCACTATTCCCTAAGCCTTTAGTTACCTTTAAATCTATAATGCACTCACCAATGTTAGAATAACCAGATCCAACAGAGCTACTTTTCTAGTAGGACCTCAACCACCTGTACGAGAGATTATCCTGCAGCAAATTCAGGAACTAATTGCTTTTTCTGGCAGTTCCACTACACAAATCAATGTCAGGGAAATAAAGTCCCATAATGAGCACCCACCAAAGCCCTTGCCAACTGCATAAGAAGTTGAATTAGTTAGGGAATTCAAATTACAACTCCCAACATTACTCTACAAGCACTCTGTAGTTAGGGAATTCAAACTACAACTCCCAGCATTCCTCTACAAGCACTCTGTAGTTAGGGAATTCAAACTACAACTCCAGCATTCCTCTACAAGCACCGTAGTTGGGAATTCTGGGAGTTATAGTTTCCAAAACATCTGGAGATCTACTGGTTTCCTATTTGATCTATATATATCTCTTACTGTCTAGCAAATAGCAGCTCTCCTTTGCTTCTATTGAGAGGGGAGGGTGAGATGAGAAACTGTCACATGTTTTATAAAGGAAGTGACATAAAGTCTTGCAACTTCCTACTAACTTCATACTTCCTAATAACAACTCAGAAAATGTTTTGATTCACTAACACTCCTGACAATCTAATTTAAGCACACCATTGGATACACTAAAAGGGAAGTGAGAAATATGTTCCTTTGTAAACTTCTATTGCCTCCCTGTAAAACTTCCTGAGGTGTGGCTTAAAAGTCCATTTTGAAGATTCCATTACAAAACAGGAGTGGGGCTGTGCAAGAAATTTTATTATATAGAATTTATTTACATTTCTATATACTTTAATGTCATTACTACATATTGTGTAATATGATATAACTATGTGTTAGTGCTTAACAACACATAAAACACTGTCCCTATGTATATTACTTTTACCACACCACCCAACATAGTAGAACATAGAACGAAAAACCAATGTATTCCCCATGAATTATAAATTATTTTTATAATATAAGGGATATATATATACTGGTGACCTAGACCATTTATATTACTTTGAGACAATAACCATTTATACTATAAGGATTTTTAAGTCCAAAATGCATCACCCTCCATTATAAACATTAAATCTCAACTTAGCAGACCAATGTGACAATCTTTCTAGATCTACCTGCAACAATTGCACACATTGTTGCTTTTAATGGTCTGCAACTTTTGTGTCGTCTGCAAACAGAAACCTTGCTGACAATACCTACTTCCAAATCATAATAAACAGTTTGTATAGAAGTGTCCCCAACACAGAACACTGTGGCACCCACATTAGAATTTAGTCCATTAAAAACTACTCCCTGCATCCAATCCATTAACCAATTTTCGATCCATGTACCACCCTAGCCCAACAGACCTTAGCTTATACATTAGTTGCCTATGGGGGACTGTATCAAAAGTTAGCAAAATCTAAGTATACTCATCTACTACTATGTCAGAGTCTAAATTTCTACTCACTTCCTTGTAAAAGCCAAGCAAGTAGTTTGACAAGATCTATTCCTCCTAAATTCTGGTGATTACTATTTATAAGGTCAGTCTTTGAAACATACTCTAGAATACTTTCTTATATCAAACTTCCAGTATCTTCCCCACCACTGAAGTTAAACTTACAGGCCTGTAATTAACAGCTGTGAATGTACCCTTTTTGTATATTGGAATTACAACAGCTTTTTTCCAATCCAGATACTCACTTTCTGACCATGAGGGAATCTGAGAAAATAAGAAACAAAGGCCTAGATAAAACTGAACTTATTTCCATAAGGATCATGGATGTATTTTATCTGGTCCAGGAGCTTTATTAGTAAAACACTAATCAGATGATATCTTTTACTGGTCTTATTTGAAACCAACTGATTGGTCTCTGCAGATAAAGACTGGTAAGATTTAGACACCTCTTATTCAACAAGCCTCTATTTTGGAAGAGTAACCAAACCTTGCGGGCCAGTTGCCATTAAAATAATAGTATTTAAAGTAAAAACTTTAAGCTTATGAGAAAGCAAACCTTAAGAAAAGTGGTAGTTTACAATAACATTAACTCATTCATTTATTCTTATTATGTCCAAGCAATATGCAGGTATATGGAATGGAGGCACTAGGCATTTGGATAACTGCTAGTCATTGTGTAAACATTTTATCGACAATTAATTACAATAAGCAAGAAGCCTTCAAGGAATTCCAACAATTTCCTATTTCACCTTTGACTCCCTCTCCTCGGCCTACACCATATTTTGGCAGAAAACTAATTAGTACTGTTTAAAATAATCGCCATCAAAATAGATTGTTTATAAGAAAATGTTTTGCAAGATATTGTAAATGCATTATTACTTGCCTAATAATAACGAAAATAATAATCTTCTGATAATAAAACGTGTCATTTTCTGTAAATATGGAATCCTAAAAAAAGATGAATTTGGGGCACACGTTCATTTTAGTGGTTCATGTTTCCTCCTTTACTTAAAACTTAATGTAACACTGACCCAGTCCACTGGAGTGTCAATAGATTGTTGAGTAGGAAACCCATATTTAAATTAAACCAAGACGGCTTCACTGAACAGGTCATGTTACCATTAGTACGATGTATGTTAGCTACAGAAAGTACGATGAGCCATTATCGAACGACTGCAGATTGTAATAGCATGGATTCTAAGCAAGGTCCTTACCAGGATACCATTTACTTTGTACGACATTTACAGTTACAAGTGCTTACCACATATAGCCTTGTCTTCCCATAGATCTCTCTATTACACGGATTCCATAAGTGAGGGACTTTATTATTGAAAATGCAACTAACCTTGTGTGAATAATGAAAGGGAGAAAGAGTTTTACCAAATCACCTACTACCCAGAAAAAGCACTTACATCGGCAGACACAGGACATGAGCCCACATGCTCTTTACCTCTCATATATCTTAGTCCATATCAGCTATGCATTAGCCACAAAGAGCATAAAAAAGCTAAGCATACATTGCAAAGGTTGCAGACACTGGTATTTTTATTGACATAAAGTGCAGAGTGGACATTGGGCTTTTCCTTGCTGTTTGTTTTGTATAGCCCATAGAGAAAACATAACATCTCCTGACATTTAGAAACACAGATATGAGTGGCATTCTTGCCCTTAAGTTAGCACTCAGTGCTGTTGCTTTTAAGCAAAACGACGAATAAAAGAAGTCCTCCACATTACTTCAGAGCTTTCAAGCTATGCAAACAGCGGCCATTTTGCAAAACCAAGCTGTGGCTTTAGCTAACTTTGGCACATTATATTTGCATCGGGAGCAAGTAAATTGTTGGAGCACTCTCTAGTAAAATTTGTTTCTTTTTTCAAGCCTTCTGACTTTGGACAATGTTGTATGAGTGGGCAATGCAAAAAAAATCACTTGGAATGTATTTCTTTATTATTATTTCTGATTCCATATGTAAAGCCAGTAAATTTGCAAAAAATGCACATGTGCGCAGTGGCAAAACTGTAGGAGCCTGTGCCACCATGCAAGTTTGGTGGCCGGGCCCCTGACACACTCTAACTGAACTTGAGAAAGGACTTGTAAGGCCCAATATATGTTGTGTTTGTCTCCTTAAAGGGATGTCCACCCCCAAAACTATAATTTAACCCACTGCTGGCCCCACTGTGTAGTGTTAAAAAAAATCCTTACCTTCAGGGGTGTAGCTAGAAATCACTGGGCCCCCTAGCAAAATGTTAGTGGGCCCCCTTTTTTAATGCAGTTATTTTTTTATTTTTTATTTTTCTCAAAAAAAAAACAAGCAACCCCTCCCCATGAAAATATATGAGTTTCCAAATTCCACTAGCTCCCACCCAACACACACTTTCCAGTAGATTTTATTTAGGATTACATACTGACTGTCCTCTGAAACCTGCTGATGCCCAATTTCAAAGTTCTACCCTTCCCCCACCACAACCTACCAATTCAAGATACCCAACCCGTTCAGAATGAGCAAACAGAGAGAGTCACGACCGACTAATATTGCCTCCTTAGACTCCAGAACTGTATCACACACAGAGACAGAGTGACTTGCTGCCGAGACTAGTGCAAAGGAACCAAACGGAGAGTCTGATGGCAGCCTGCTTGCCCTGTTACGCTGTGCACCCCACTCCAGGCACTCTGCTGCCGCCTGACTTGAGCCAGCCTGACTTTCAACTTTGACGGGCATATGCGCAGTGCGCATGCAGGAAGTGATTGAGTCCTTGGGCGTAAGTAACCAATAGGGGGCCAGGCACTCGGGCAGCAGAAATTAAATGGCACCTGGTACAAACACAGGGGGGCCGGGCCCCCAGTGGTATTAGCATACTGCCGTAGCTACAGGTTAACTTACACTGGGGTAGCCAGGCCCTCAGCTCGGGGCCCCTTAGCAACACACTATGTGTTATGGTGATCCCTAGCCACTGCTTACCTTTCTCCTCAGCTCCATATGGTTGTCCTGTATTGCCTATCCAAAGTCCAGAAAACTGAAGAGTTGGAGCTTCCGTGTGTGTAATCCGCGGGGAGCCCTTACTCTTCCCTCCCCCACCCACAGATCCCTTATTTCTGCCGTGTAACCTTATAAATAAACCTTTTGCTGTGGTGTAGGTACCCCCTCCCAACCTAACGGCCATGTTAAAAAAGTCCCTAAACGTACTTACCCAGTTGTCCCCTTGGCTAAATCAATGCTAGCAGCTGACTCGCAGCCAATAAGACGTGGCTGCCCTTCAAACTCCTATATACTCCATTCCCAGAAGTACTATTAGAGGCAGAGGCCAAGGGAATGAAGCTCGGTAAGTATGTTTCTGGAGACTTTTTTAAATTTTAACATGGCGATTAGGGTTATGAGGAGGGTTTATTTGGCATGGACAAATAGAGCTTAAATCAAGCACTGGCTTCTTCTCCGTTTCTTGAGATTTGGACTATAGTAATCGCAATGGTGCCTTTAATATATAGGAGAAGCCAAATACATTATTTCCAGTACACCTCTGGAAAGGTAAATTTGTCGGACTTTATTAAAACCTAATTGAAAAAAACATCATGCAGAAGCGGTAAGTCAGGCAAGGGTCCTGGGCAGTGCCTGAGTGTTTAGGTGAATCTACCACACATGCAAAGTGCATTATGCCACTTGTTTGTTTAGCCTTGAAAGGAGATGGAGTGAGCACATACAGCGCAAAAAAAAGGCTGCTGTGGGATATTATCAGTGGGGAGACTGAAACGACCATTAAAAATGTTTTAAAGATCACTATTGGTCAATGTGTTAGAGAGGGATCACTATTGGTAAATGTGTTAGAGAGGGATTACTATTAGTGAGTGTGTTAGAGAAGGATCACTATTGGTAAATGTGTTAGAGAGGGATCACTATTGGTAAATGTGTTACACAGTGAGGTCCTATAAAGAACCCAGACTATCCTGTCATGTTTCAATCGTATTACATTTATCAGTTCAGGACACAGGTTCGTGGATTCTATGGGGTCCATTGCTTAAATAATGTAATAAACCATTAACAAACTCACTTCATTGTCTCAGAGAATGGGCATGAAGATGTTTTCCTTTCAGTCCCCCATCATATAGAGCAGGGATGACAACCAGTGGATCTCCAGATGTTTGAAAACTACAACTCCCTGCATTCCTCTACAAGCACTCTGTAGTTAGGAATTCAAACTACAACTCCAGCATTCCTCTACAAGCCCTCTGTAGTATAGTATAGTATAGTATTTGAGAATGAATAAAGTATATGTCCATCCAGTACAACCCATCTAGCAATATACTCATTCCTGCCTAGCTGTTAATCCAGAGGAAGGCAAAAAAAACCCACCAAGTTTATGAAGGGGAAAAAAATCCTTCCTGAATCCAAGTGGCAATCGGAAATTCCCTGGATCAACTCTATTTATGAATCATACCAGTAAATTGCAGCATTCCTTGTTTGCATAAACTATCCAGCTTTTTTTTTAAACTGACCAATGAACCTTTCCCAACCTGAAAGGGCATGTCCACTCCCAAAACTATAACCCCCCCCCCCACTACTGGCCCATGTGTAGTGTAGTATTTAATCTACCTCACATCCAGCTCCCAGCTCCATATGGTGCCTGTAGCCCCCCAAAGTCCAAAAACTGCCACCAGGAGGTAGCAGAGTCCATATAGGACTCTGCCTCCTATCTGGCCTCCGGGAGAAGTTTGGCATGCGTACTGCAGCCCTTCTCCCCCTCCCTCCCCCTCCTCTCCCTCCCGATTAGAATTCCCTCCCCCTATATAAAAATCTTTACCTAACATTACTCCTGTCCCCCAGCCCCAACCGCTCTATAGTATCATCAGAAAATGCCCAAACATTACTTACCTCCTCTTTCCTCCGCCGCACTGAACTCCCGGCAGCCGCGTCGTGATTGGCTGCCACTCAGCCAATCACAGACGCGACTGCCGGTCCCGCCCTTTGCTTGCATTTTCTAGCAAGCAGAGGGCCTGGCCGCGCGGCGGAGGAAAGAGGGAAGGTAAGTAAAGTTTGTGGCATTCTGATGATACTAATAGAGCGGTTGGGGCTGGGGAAAGGTGGACATACCCTTGAAGCCTAAACCTTTTTTCTTCAAGTCTTAGGGATGTCCTTGTGTCCTCTGACATGTTCTATTGGTGAACAGTGCCCCAGATAGTTTATTGTATGTTCCCGTTGATGTATTTATAAACACTAATCATATCCCCACTAGGGATGGCCGGTTCGCGGATCCGAACCCGGATCCGCTGCGGATTTATCCCGTTTGCGAACGGCGGATTTTTCCGGATTTTGCGCTTTCCGAACTTCCGATTCGCGGATTTTTAGTATTTTCGAAAATTTTCGAAATTACGAGTTTTCACGTAATGAAAATTTTCGAAAATACGAGAAACACAGTAATTTCAAAAATTTTCGAAATACAAAGGATTTCTTATTTCCATAAATAGGTATTTTCGAAAATTTTCCAAATACGAGGATTACTCGTATTTTGAAAATACATATTTCGAAAATTTTCGAAAATACTAGGTTTTCTCGTGCGGACCGGATTTTGCGAAGTTCGGACATCTCTAATCCCCACGCAAGCACCTTTTCTCCAGCGTACATAATTGTAACTTTTCCAGTCTCTCTTCATATTCAAGCTTCCCCAATCCCCTTATTAATTTAGGTTTGCCCTTCTCTGAACCCTTTCCATTTCATAGATGTCCTTTTTGTACACAGGATTCCCAAATTGCACTGCATATTCCAAATGAGGCCTTACCAATGCTTTGTAAAGAGGGAGAATAACATTTTCCCCCTTGATCCATACCTCTCTTTATACAAGACAATACCATGCTGGCTCTGGCTGTTGCCGCCTGGCACTGCTTTCTACTTTAAGTTTGTTATCCACCAAAACTCCAAGATCCTTTCCAATAGGGATTCACTTAACAGCAGCCATTTATAGTATAAATATACAAGGATTTTAAGTCCAAATGCATCACCTTACATTTATCAACATTGAATCTCATCTTGCCACCTTGCAGCCCAATGTGACATCTATCTAGATCCCCTTCAACGATTGCACATCCTCTGAAGTTTTTAATGGTCGACAAAGTTTTGTGTCGTCAGCAAACACAGAAGCCTTGCTGACAATACACACTTCCAAATCATAATAAATGGTTTAAATAGAAGCGGCTCCAAAACAGAACCCGTGGGCACCCCATTAGCACTTTAGTCCATAATGATGGAGCCCCATTTACAACTACCCTCTGCATCCTATTCATTAACCAATTTTCTATCCATGTACAAATGTAACTCCCCAGACCAACAGACCTCAGCTTATATATTAGTCACCTATGGGGGACTGTATTAAAAGTCTTTGCAAAATCCAAGTAAACTACATCTTACAGCTAGCCAGAGTCTAAATTTATACTTACTTCCTCATAAAAGCAAGCAAGTTAGTTTGGCAAGATCATTCCTCCTAAATCCATGCTGGTTAATACTTATAATGTCAGTCCTTGAAAGATACTCTAGAACATGTTCCCTTATTAAACTTTCCTGGATCTTCCCCACCATGAAGTTAAACTACAGGCCTGTAATTACCCGTCTGTGAACGACTACCCTTTTTGAATATTGGAATAACATCAGCTTTTTCCAATCCAGAGGCACACCTCCACAAAAAATAAGAAACAATGGCCTAGATAAAAAAGAACTTAGCTCCCTAAGTACCCAAGCATGTATTTTATCCGCTCCAGGAGATTATTAATATTAACCGTATTTAGTTCTTTCTGTACCATATCTCGGTTAACCAAAGTGCACTTAAATCTTTTATACCATTATTGCTACTATACTCTATGATATGTACTTGGATCTTCTATAGTAATACAGAGGGGAAAAGTATTCAAGACATTTGCTTTATCACCATCCTCCGAAACTAACTTATCCCCATAATTAATGGTGCCACATTCTCAGTCCTCATCTTCTTACTATTAATATACTTTAAAAAACATTTTGGCATAGTGATGCTTTGTTCAGCTATCCTAACTTCATTATTAATTTTAGCTAGTTTGATTGCTTACTACCATCCTTGTTACAGTTTATATAATCCCTAAAGGCCCTTTCCTTCCCTCAGCCTAAAGGTTTTAATGCCTTTTTCTTCCTTTCCATTTGCCTCTTTAGATCAGAATTCTGCCACATGGGTGCGGATATATTTTTTTACATTTATTTCCCAGGGTATAAATTTAGATGTAAACTGGCTTAAAATCCCTTGAACACAGTCCACTTCTGTTCATAGACCTTTATCTGCAATACATTATCCCAGTTGACATTCTGAAGAGCTGCTTTTAACCTCGGAAAATTTGCTTCCCAAAATTTAAAGTCTTTGTTAACCCAGCCACACTTTCCTTTCGATTACATAGTCTAAATGCCACTTTTCATGGTCACTATTCCCTAAGCCTTTAGTTACCTTTAAATCTATAATGCACTCCACAATGTTAGATATTACCAGATCCAACAGAGCTACTTTCTAGTAGGAACCTCAACCACCTGTCAGAGAAGATTATCCTGCAGCAAATTCAGGAACTAATTGCTTTTTCTGGCAGTTCCACTACACAAATCAATGTCAGGGAAATTAAAGTCCCTCATAATGAGCACCCACCCAAAGCCCTTGCCAATGCATAAGAAGTTGAATTAGTTAGGGAATTCAAATTACAACTCCCAACATTACTCTACAAGCACTCTGTAGTTGGGAATTAAACTACAACCCCAGATTCCTCTACAAGACTCTGTAGTTAGGGAATTCAAACTACAACTCCCAGCATTCCTCTACAAGCACCCTGTAGTTAGGGAATTCTGGGAGTTATAGTTTCCAAAACATCTGAGAACTACTGGTTTCCTATCCTTTGATCTCTATATATCTCTTACTGTCTAGCAAATAGCAGCTCTCCTTTGCTTCTATTGAGAGGGGAGGGGGGTGAGATGGAAACTGTCACATGTTTTAAAGGAAGTGACATATAAGTCTTGCAACTTCCTACTAACTTCATACTTCCTAATAACACTCAGAAAATGTTTTGATTCACTAACACTCCTGACAATCTAATTTAAGCACACAGGATACACTAAAAGGGAAGTGAGAAATTTGTTCCTTTGTAAACTTATTTGCCTCCCTGTAAAACTTCCTGAGGTGTGGCTTAAAAGTCCATTTTGAAGATTCCATTACAAAACGGAGTGGGGCTGTGCAAGAAATTTTATATTTTAGATTTTATTTACATTTCTATATACTTTAATGTCATTACTACATATTTGTTAATATTGATTAACTATTGTTTAGTGCTTAAACAACACATAACACTGTCCCTATGTATATTTTTACCCACACCACCAACATAGTAGAACATAGACGAAAAACCCAATGTATTCCCCATGAAATTATAAATTTATTTTATAATATAAGGGATATATATATAATGTGTACCTAGACCATTTATATACTTCTGAGACATAACCATTTATACTATAAGGATTTTTAAGTCCAAAATGCATCACCTCCATTTATAACATTAAATCTCAACTAGCAGACCAATGTGACAATCTTTCTAGATTCTACCTGCAACAATTGCACATCATTTGTTGCTTTTAATGGTCTGCACATTTGTGGTCGTCTGCAAACAGAAACCTGCTGACAATACCTACTTCCAAATCATTAATAAACTTTGTATAGAAGTGTCCCAACACAGAACACGTGTGGCACCCCACTTAGAATTTAGTCCATTAAAAACTACTCCCTGATCCAATCCATTACCAATTTCGATCCATGTACCACCCTAGCCCAAAGAACCTTAGCTTATACATTAGTTGCCTATGGGGGACTGTATCAAAAGCTTTGCAAAATCTAAGTTACCATCTATCTATGTCAGAGTCTAAATTTCTACTCACTTCCTTGTAAAAGCCAAGCAAGTTAGTTTGACAAGATCTATTCCTCCTAAATTCTTGGTGATTATTTATAAGGTCAGTCTTTGAAACATACTCTAGAATACTTTCTTATATCAAACTTTCCAGTATCTTCCCCACCACTGAAGTTAAACTTACAGGCCTGTAATTAACCAGTGTGAATGAGTACCCTTTTTGTATATTGGAATTACAACAGCTTTTTTTCAATCCAGATACTCATTCTGACCATGAGGGAATCTGAGAAAATAAGAAACAAAGGCCTAGATAAACATGAACTTATTTCCATAAGGATCCATGGATGTATTTTATCTGGTCCAGGAGCTTATTAGTAAAACAACTAATAGATGATATCTTTTACTGGTCTATATTTGAAACCAACTGATTGGTCTCTTGCAGATAAAGACTGGTAAGATTTAGCACCTCTTATTCAACAAGCCTCTATTTTGGAAGAGTAACCAAACCTTGCGGGCCAGTTGCCATTAAAATAATAGTATTTAAGTAAAAACTTTAAGCTTATGAGAAAGCAAACCTTAATAGAAAAGCTGGTGTTTACATAAAAATTAACTCATTCATTTATTCTTATTATGTCAAGCATATTGCAGGTATATGGAATGGAGGCACTAGGCATTTGGATAACTGCTAGTCATTGTGTAAACATTTTCGCAATAATTACAATAGCAAAGCCTTCAAGGATTCCAACAATTTCCTATTTCACCTTTGACTCCCTCTCTCGGCCTACACAATATTAATTGGCAGAAAACTAATTATGTACTGTTTAAAATAATCGCCATCAAAATAGATTGTTTATAAGAAAATGTTTGCAGATATTGTAAATGCATTATTACTTGCCTAATAATAACGAAAATATAATCTTCCTGATAATAAAACGTGTCATTTTCTGTAAATATGGAATCCTAAAAAAAGATGAATTTGGGGCACCACGTTCATTTTAGATGGTTCATGTTTCCTCCTTACTTAAAACTTATGTACACACTGACCCAGTCCACTGAGTGTCAAATAGATTGTTGAGTAGGAAACCCATATTTAAATTAAACCAAGAAGCTTCACTGAAACAAGGTATGTTACCATTTAGTACGATTGTATGTAGCTACAGAAAGTACGATGAAGCCATTTATCGAACGACTGCAGATGTTGTAATAGCATGGATTCAAGCAATGGTCCTTACCAGGATACCATTTACTTTGTACAGACATTTACAGTCACAAGTGCTTACCAAATATAGCCTTGTCTTCCCATAGATCTCTCTATTCACACGGATTCCATAGTAGAGTGGACTTTATTATTGAAAATGCATCTAACCTTGGGAATAATGAAAGGGAGAAAGAGTTTTACACAAATCACCTATACCCCAGAAAACACTTACATCAGCAGACACAGGACATGAGCACATGCTTTACCTCTCTATATATCTTAGTCCATACAGCTATGCTATTAGCCCCAAAGAGCATAAAAAAGCTAAGACATACATGCACAAGGTTGCAGACACTGGTATTTTTATTGACATAAAGTGCAGAGTGGACATTGGGCTTTTCCTTGCCTGTTTGTATATGCCCACTGAGAACACATAACATCTCTTGACATTTAGAAAAAACAGATATGAAGTGGCATTCTTGCTAAGTCTGCAACTAGTGCTGTTGCTTTAAGCAAACCGAACGAATAAAAGAAGCTCCTCAACATTACTTCAGAGTTTCAAGCTATGCAAACAGACGGCCATTTTGCAAAACCAAGCTGTGGCTTTAGCTAACTTTGGCACATTATATTTGCATCTGGGAGCAAGTAAAGTTGGAGCACTTCCTAGTAAATTTGTTTTCTTTTTTCGCCTTCTGACTTTGGACAATGTTAATGTATGAGGGGCAATGCAAATAAATCACTTGGAATGTATTTCTTTATTTTATTTCTGATTCCATATGTAAAGCCAGGTAAAATTTGCAAAAAATGCACATGTGCGCGAGTGGCAAAACTGTAGAGAGCCTTGCCACCATGCAAGTTGGTGGCCCGGGCCCCTGACACACTCTAAATGAACTTGAGAAAGGACTTGTAAGGCCCAATATATGTTGTGTTTGTCCCTTAAAGGATGTCCACCCCCAAAACTATAAATTAACCCAATGCTGGCCCCACTGTGTAGTGTTAAAAAAAATCCTTACCTTCAGGGGTGTAGCTAGAAATCACTGGGCCCCATAGCAAAATGTTAGATGGGCCCCCTTTTTTAATGCAGTTATTTTTTTAATTTTTATTTTTCTCAAACAAAAACAAGCAACCCCTCCCCCCCAGAAAAATATATGAGTTTCCAAATTCCACTAGCTCCCACCCAACCAACTTTCAGTATAGATTTTACTTAGGATTACATACTGACTGTCCTCTTGATACCTGCTGATGCCCAATTTTTAAAGTTTTACCCCTTCCCCCCAACCAACCTAATCCAATTCAAGATACCCAACCCTGGTCAGAATGGCAAACAGAGAGAGTCACAGACAGACAATATTGCCTCTTCAGACTCCAGTAACTGTATCACACACAGAGACAGAGTGACTTGCTGCGAGACTAGTGCAAAGGAACCAAACCGGAGAGTCTGATGGCAGCCTGCTTGCCCTGTTACGCTGTGCACCCCACTCAGGCACTGCTGCCGCCTGACTTGAGCCAGCCTGACTTTCCAACTTCTGACGGGCATATGCCGAATGTGCGAGCGGAAGTGATGAGTCCTTGGGCGTAAGGAACCAATAGGGGGCCAGGCACTCGGGCAGCAGAAATTAAATGGCCCGGTACAAAAAAAGGGGGCCGGGCCCCACGTGGTATTGCATACTGCCTGTAGCTACAGGTTAACTTACACTGGGGTAGCCAGGCCCCCTCAGCTCGGGGCCCTTAGCAACCACTATGGTTTGCTATGGTGATCCCTATGCCACTGCTTACCTTTCTCCTCAGCTCATATGGTTGTCCTGTATTGCCTATCCAAAGTCCAGAAAACTGAAGAGTGGAGCCTTCCTGTGTGTAATCCGCAGGGGAGCCCTTTCACTCCTTCCCTCCCCCACCCCACAGATCCCTTATTTCTGCCGTGTTAACCTTATAAATAAACCTTTGCTGTGGTGTAGGTACCCCTCCCAACCCTAACGGCCATGTTAAAAAAGTCCTAGAAACGTACTTACCAAGTTTGTCCCCTTGGCTAAATCATAGCTAGCAGCTGACTCGCAGCCAATCACAGACGTGGCTGCCCTTCAAACTCCTATTAATACTACATTCCCAGAAGTACTATTAGAGGCAGAGGCCAAGGGAATGAAGCTCGGTAAGTATGTTTCTGGAGACTTTTTTAACATTTTAACATTGGCGATTAGGGTTATGAGGAGGGTTTATTTTGGCATGGACAATAGAGCTTAAATCAAGCACTGGCTTCCTCGTTTCTTGAGATTTGGACTATAGTAATTCAGCAAGTGCCTTTAATATATAGGAGAAGCCAAATACATTATTTCCAGTACACCTCTGAAAGGTAAATGTGCGGACTTTATCTAAAAAACTAATTGAAAAAAAATCAATGCAGAAGCGGTAAGTCAGGCAAGGGTCCTGGGCATGCCTGACGTGTTTAGGTGAATCTACCACACATGCAAAGTGCATATTGCCACTTGTTTGTTTAGCCTTGAAGGAGATGGAGTGAGCACATACAGCGCAAACAAGGCTGCTGTGGGAGATATTAAGTGGGGAGACTGAAACGACCATAAAAAATGTTTTTAACTAATCCTGGTTATTTGATGTTTACATATTCAAGGCAGTGTACACATGGGCCAACCTGGCCTGATATTCCCTTAGACAGACAAAAATGATTATACATCCTGGAAGAAGAAGGACCATTAGAACCTGAAATGGCAGCTCACTAAGTCACAGCAGGGAACAGCAAAGGGTATGAATCAACTGATTTTTTCAAAATTATCGGGGCATGGTGTTAAGTGTAACAGAAGCAGGAAGCAGTCGGGAACTGTCCAGAGCGGCCCGCTGGATAATGCAGTAAAGGTAAGATCTTCTGAAGTTCGTTCCTGCTATTTAACATTGATTGAGAACGGGAGGTAAGGGATAGCTCCTTAACCTCCCTGGCTTCAATCAATGTAGAAAAGGGATAGTGACTATTGCAGTCAACTATTCCTTTAAAGAACTGAACATTAAATGGCCTGAACGGTTAACTGTAGTCTATCATCATGTAAACCAATCAAGCATACAGTATGTCAATCCGGGTAAGTCTAGCTTATGCCATTTACTATGCTAGCTTCTCTTCCTCACGACAGGAGCAGGCGGGGGGCTGATGGGTGGGATGGGGGGATTACAATTTAAACCATCTCTGCCTCCTATCCAAACCCTCTGTAGGATGGTTGTGTTAGTAAATATCAATCATGAGTCCTGGTTTCTAAACGTGGAACCTATGATCAAAAGAATGAATATTAGAAAAGAAGAACGAGAAGAACAAACATTATCTCTAATGTTCGAGAAGGGATGTTCACTCTTGGGCTTATCTAAGTTTAAACAAGCTACTGTAACTTTACGTAATTACAATAAAACATGTCATATAGATGTATATATATTTATTTCTTATACAGCACAATACATTATATAATACAATAATATTTATGTCAGACACTGGCCTGAAGAGCTTACAAGTCTTTGTGAAGGTAAAAACACAAAAGCACAGGCAGATATATAACTCCTTGCAGATGTGTCCAAGGGAGGGTTCAATCCAGGACACTATTGGTAAATGTGTTAGAGAGGGATCACTATTGGTAAATGTGTTAGAGAGGGATCACTATTGGTAAATGTGTTAGAGAGGGATTACTATTAGTGAGTGTGTTAGAGAAGGATTACTATTGGTAAATGTGAGGTCCTATAAAGAACCCAGACTATCCTGTCATGTTTCAATCGTATTACATTTATCAGTTCAGGACACAGGTTCGTGGATTCTATGGGGTCCATTGCTTAAATAATGTAATAAACCATTAACAAACTCACTTCATTGTCTCAGAGAATGGGCATGAAGATGTTTTCCTTTCAGTCCCCCTATCATATAGAGCAGGGATAAGCAACCAGTGGATCTCCAGATGTTTGAAAACTACAACTCCCTGCATTCCTCTACAAGCACTCTGTAGTTAGGGAATTCAAACTACAACTCCCAGCATTCCTCTACAAGCCCTCTGTAGTATAGTATAGTATAGTATTTGAGAATGAATAAAGATATATGTCCATCCAGTACAACCCATCTAGCAATATACTCATTTCCTGCGGCGCGCGGCGCCAATCACATTGATATGTAATTATGTCACAGAAGAGGCGTTGTTTAGGTGGACGACGTGAACCAATAATTACATCACAGAAGAAAGCGTGGCGAGGGAATGAAGGCATTCCGGAGGCAGAGCTGGAGGTAAGTTTGTGTGGCGGGAGTTTAGGGTGTGCGGGAGACAAAATCTGGTAGACACCCGCGACTCCCAGGAGGGGTGGATGCCTGCACTATAACTTACCTCCGATTGTTACTGTTATTTTCTAACAACACCTCCCTAATGACCGCAACCAATGATTCTGCTGAGAAACAATGCATGACTGACGGCAGGTAAAACTATGTTTTGCCAGCATATACTGTATCAGGTACTTGGGATTACAATATACAGGAACGAATCAATGGATCAGGATGTTAACAAGCCTTCTAAGAGCTCTTTTACCTGAACTTCCTGGTGGACATAGTCAAGAAAAATAGTTTATTAAAAAAAAAGAATGGTTTAGTCAAAAAAGTAGGCCAATGCAATTTGTGACGTAGTTCCCCCAACAATAGACCACAACCAAATACTTTCCTGGAAGGTAAATACCAAGCGTTTATAACATCTTACTGGCTCATTATACAATAACACATTTGAAAAAAGCAAGATAGCAAGGTGTGTATTTGCAAAAAGCCCAACACATTTTAGATAATTTTCACAAAGACTTTCATTGACAGAAATGTGGACAATTACAGGTTTGTATGGTGACAGGCAGTATTGTGTAACTGTTGTGTGCACAAGAATCACATCAACACAGGTGTTAGAGGTCAGTACACAGGATTCATCACCAAACCTGCATGGGTAAAATCCCTGGAAATCCGGCTGTGCTAATATAACAATAGAGGTGCCAATAATAATAGTTTCCCCTTACTATAAACCTGTTACACACAAACAAATATCTGCAAAGAAAACTCTCCAGGTTTGTGACGCACGATTGTGTTTACGGCTGTTTCAGACCAAATCGTGCCGTGTATGGACACTTTGTTAGCCCGAAAGGCCATTCGCTGGAGCACGCTGCCTGATCCATCTGAATGGATCTTCAACAAGCCTCCGACTAAAACAGCCTTTTTGGCAACAAAGTGTCTATACACGCACAATAGCACGTGCTACACCATTGTTCTGTGGGCCGGCACCCTGCCATCGCACGTTGTGTATAGGCTTACACTTACCATCAAAATTCACCATACATGTACAGGGGCAAATAAGATGCTATAGAATGTTGCCTTCAGTGGACCACCTGATCAATTGTGCGGAAATTCACCCACAGTCAGTTCGCATCGACTGACAATATTTTGACCCAGTTACCGGTCACCAACCTCGGTTGCCCAGCCTAACAGTCTGCAGAATAAATCAGTATCCAATATAGGCATACATAAAACATGGGCAAAAAGACAAGTCTCCTCCATGACAAATTTCAGTATCAACTAAATATCAGGTTGGTACACTGAATAAAATGGAATAATTATTTATGAGCTACATCAAGATAGGCCAGGCACAGCACAGAGCTCCAAAAGGAAATAGTTTCATTAGAGTAATTACAGCTAAATGAATCTGTGCACAAGTGTAATCAGGAATTTTTAGTTGGTAAAACACCCTTTATCTGTAAAATAACTCAAACAAAACCGTGTCATTTTTAGAATAAGACCTCCCCTACATGCGGAATAAGGACATGTAAAGAAGGCAACTGCACAGGTAACACAAACCATGCCTGCACTGCTGGAGTAACCCAATTGATATAGAGTTTTTGCGGCTTTTCTCTGCATTGGGCATAGGGTAGAACCCAGTTATGATTCACAGGAAAAAGAAGTAGCTGAGGGTCGCACTCCAAATCATAAAGAAATTTTTATATGAACCACACATATTCACGTTTAGGGGGGATACCCCCGAAGAAAAGCTTTCGGTGACGTGAATATGTGTGGTTCATAATAAAAATTTCTTTATGATTTGGAGTGCGACCCTCAGCTACTCTTTTTTCCTGCGAAGCCACTGGTTCCTAAGGGAAGAACCTACAGAGGCGTCTGCACCCACATTGGGAGAGTGCACGTCCACCATTGTTTATCCTGCCAGTTATGATTCACCCTCAGCCGCAACTGATGCAGAGACTAAGGGAACAAAACAAATAATACAGCTCACTAAGGCAGTGCAATCCCCCCCAATTAAATTTGTATTCAAGAAGATCCTCCATCCGCAATCATTTAAATCACTTACCTTAATCCTTTTAATGAATTCCGCCAAGTATTCCTGGGTCTGCTGCCGTCAGAAAGTTTGCCACATTATCTTAAAGGCTGTACAAGTACTTTATGGTCTTAAAATCTTTTGCCTTGCCTTGACTGATGCTGTTACCCCAAAGAAACCAGCAGGCAGCAAGACCTGGAGCTGAATACAACATAAGTGGTTTATGGTAAGAGATTTAAAATTATTACAATAGAAGCTGGAAAGAAATTTTAGTTTAGGGTGGACATAACTTTGAATGTGTTTATGGAAGTGGTTTGCTGAAAATCAGACCTGTGCAGACTCAATGAGGAATACTGCTTAATGATATATCAACCACATCTGATGTATAAAAAGAGTGCTTCCTCTTTATGGGCTGTCTGTATATTGTATTATTTTCTTAGTGTTTCTTTTCAATTTGACATTAATTCAAAGGGCATGTCCACCCCAAAACTAAGATTTTAACCCACCATTGGCCCAACTGTACTGTTTTAAAAAATTGTTACCTTACCTTCCTTCTTCTTATTGGTTCCCCTGTAGTCCCATGTCCAAGTCCAGGAAACTGAGGAGAAGTGTTTGTCCTTCTGTCCAAACGTCTCTGCCTCCTGTCTTGCCTCCGGGAGGGATGGTGACATGCGCAGGAGCGGCTGTAACTGTCCTCCTGAGGACTCTGGCATACGCAGGGGAGACCTCAGCCTCCATAATGCCATGTCTATTTATACAAATAAAAAACCATTTCCATAGTGTAGGACTCTCTCCCAACCCTAAACCGCCGTATTTATATTGTAAAAAAGCCCCCAGAATCTTACTCACCAGCCTTCACTCCGTGGCAGTTTCAATAGTCAGCAGAGTGTCTTAGGGGAAAGCATTAAATATTACTAAGCCAAATGTGTATATCTTATAATCTAAAAGGTTCCCACTATGATATCAATGGAGTAAAAATACCAGTTTAGTAAATGTACCAATATTCACTTGGATTAAGTAATAGAGAAGGCCAAAAATCACCAGTTTTGTTCCGTTTTGGGATTCCCGGATCGCAAGGAAAAATCCCCAAAGATCAAAATTTTTTTGATTATTATTCAATGTTTGAGGATATTTCGATAATTTCGAAAATAGCCTTGAAATGTTCGATAATTCTTGAAAGTACGATCGGAGACTTCTTTTTTTACGAACATATTTTCGAGGTGTTTATCGAACGTTCCAGGCATTTCGATAATCTTCAAACATTCAAAGAAAATAGGCTCCAAAGTGCTGATTCGTACGGATCATTCCTCAGATTTCGAACCTAGGGGTTCCGTGTCGGACCCTATTTATTAGTAATGTTTATTGCCACCATGCTGTCAGGGCTATGATCTCTCTCTATTTCCCCTTTAGGCAATGAACCAGCCGATAGCAGCACTCAGTGCATTGTATAACGGTGTTTACCTATTTCGAATCTTTAAACCCAGCTGTCTTCTGGCGTTAAAGATTCCATATTTAAAAGAGTTGTTATCGGCTCGGTACATTGGTTGTGGTAGTACAAAATAAATACTTCAAATAACCGTGGGGTGTGTATAGCTTCCTCTACTGATATAACATGGGATAGCAATCACCTTAAAGAGACCTACATAGGAATTATTATTGAGACCGCTTCCAGAATGCGATGTCACCAGCATCATCTCACATGTGCTTCGGAGCAGGTTCTATGAATCTCCACCTATATCCTGATTTGGCCACTCCCTGTCTGCAGGGGCGGAGGGTGACTTTTTGAATATAAAAGGCTAAGAAAGTATCTTTGCCACGCGTAGCCACACCACGCCACAGGCCACACCAACCATATATGTAAAACAATATGATGAAGTGAGTATCACTTGGCAAAATGCTTGGCACACAGAATGGGCATATGCTTGGCACACAGAAATGGGCAATAATATGCTTGCACAGAAATGGCAATAATATGCTTGGCACACAGAAATGGGCAATAATATGCTTGGCCCGAAATGGGCAATAATATGCTTGCACCAGAAATGGGCAATAATATGCTTGGCACAGAATGGTGCAATATGCTTGGCACACATAAATGGTGAATAATGCTTGGCACAGGAATGGGCAATATGCTTGGCAATCTATATCTTGCAGAAATGGGGCAATAATATGCTTGGCCACAGAAATGGGCAAAATATTGCTGGCACACAGAAATGGGCATATGCTTGGCACAGAATGGGCAAAGCTTGGCAAACAGAACTTGGGCAAGAATATGCTTGGCACAAAGCAATGGGCGAATGGGCAATGCTATGCATTGGCACACACACAGTACATATAAACTTACTGTACTTGTATTCCTGGGTTGGAAGTCCTCAAGCTCAGTAAATTTTTTGTTATAAAAAAAACAGAAACTTCTGGTTATTGAAAAAATTTAATTCTACTGACACTGCCCGGTCGGTACAAATCCCAAGAGCTTAGGAGTGGTGCGGGGACACCTGGTAAGGTTGGGAGCAAGGCAGAGGAGCTATGACACCAGCACACCATGCATCTTTTAAAGGTACACTACTTTTTTTTTAGCAATTTTTTTTGCCAGATTTCACTTGGGAAGGCTAGGCCTTATGGAAAATCCACCTATGCCTGTCCACGACTTTGAGCTAGATTCTGAGGGTAAGCACCATATACCCGATTGTTTATTGTGATGTTTTACTAGAGCACAGCCGGGGGTACCATATTAGACTATTAACCAATATTATATTGGACATTGTCCTAGATTTTAACTGTTTTTATAGGGCAACGAAAAGCCTCAGAATAAAGCTCTTTCAGAAGGAAGAGCACTGTAATATATATGTGTTTTATTTTCTCAACATCCCAGGGTGACACAGTGTGGTCACTGGCCATTGTGTACTTTATACATGCTCAGTCCTAAGATACTGCAGGAAATTGTTATAGGTTGTACAGTTATCACATTCACTAGTAAGCCTTTAGCCAATTCTTTTCAAGATTAGACAAGGGAGCATGGGACTGAGATGAGGGGTGTGGCCAGTCACTGTACATAACACAGTTTTTTTTATCCAGTTCTTCAGGGGTTACATTTACTGTATTGTAATTTACTGTAGTGGGATTTTTACACCTTATTGGTGTTTTTAAGGGGATATTTTCAGTGTAAATTTTGATTTAGTTTGACTTTATATTTATATATATATATATATATATATTTATATTTTGCCCTTAAATAGTATAGAGTTAGTATACAAGTTGTGTTCAAAATATTCAACCCCCACTGAATTGAGAGTTTTGGCCAGTTTTGACATTGATTTTGATCATTTCAGTCATCTTGTTTACATAAATCAAAGAGACACTTGTAAGTCAGATAAATATAACATAACATTTATAATGAAATAACCACAATGTATTTTTCTGTGCTCACATCATTATCAGTTTTATTAACTTCCCCCCAAATGACATTCATTCTTAGTACTTAGTACAAACATCCTTTTCCAGTTTATAACACCTTTTAAACGTGAAGCATTGCTTGGCACAAGTGTTTTTGCAGCGATCTTACGGGTATCTTAGCCCATTTCTTCATGGGTAAAAGCCTCCAGTTCAGACACATTCTTAGGCTTGCGCACTGCAACTGCTTCTTTCAAGTCCCACCAGAGTTTGGTGACTGCAATAGTCACTCCAAAATGTTCCAGCCTTTAATCTGCAACCTGCTCTAGTGGACTTGGAGGTATGCTTGGGATCATTGTCCTGTTGAAACGTCCAACGTCTCCCAAGCCCAGGTTTCTGAGGACTGATCACATTTTTTTTCAATATCTCCTGGTACTGAAGAGAATTCATGGTACCTTGCACACGACTGATGAGCTTCCCTGTACCTGCAGAAGCAAAACAGCCCAAAGCATGATTGACCCCCCGCATGTTCACAGTAGGCAAGGTGTTCTTTTCTTCATAGGCCTTGTTTTTCCTCCATACATAGCGTTGATCCTTGGGCCCAAACAGTTCTAATTTTGTTTCATCAGTCACACAGAACACTTTTGTTGGTCCACATGACTTTTGGCATACTGCAGTCGACTCTTCTTATTCTTTGGAGACAGAAAAGGGGTGCGCCTGGGAGTTCTGGCATGGAGGCCTTCATTAGCGCAGTGTGTGCCTTATTGTCTGAGCTGAGTGAAACTTCAGTACCCGCATCTGACAAATCTTTTTTTCAGTTCCTCAGTCACATGGGGATTTTCTCCACTTTGCACTTCAGTAGCGAACAGCAGTCGAAGTCAGCATCTTTCTTTCTGCCACGAACCAGGTAGCGTTTCCCACAGTGCCCTTTGCCTTGAATTTGCGAATGATGCTTCCTATGGTGTCTCTTGTATGTTTAACATCTTTGAAATCTTTTTATAGCCACTGGCCCTTCCTGTGAAGAGGAATCACCACTTCTCTTGTCTTGCACAAAGCTAGGCTCTGGAGGGGTATAGGTAAAAAAAAAATATGGCAACGGTATTTTTAAAGCTGCAGATGACAATAACTTGATTTTACAGTGCACTTATCCTTTAAGGGTTGAATAATGTGGTGTCAATGAAGAAATCACAAAAAAAACCTTTATTCTGTATACAAAAAACAATTAATGTCATTTTAGTTGCATTTGGTTTTTTAAAAAGTCCTTGTAAGATTTCATTCTGAAGACAATTACAAATGTACACTGAATTCCCTAAAACCATTTACAGCCATTGGGGTTGAATAATTTTGAACACAATTGTATTTTGTCCCTTTCTAGAACTTCCCCTTCTCTTATGCGGAAAGGGTTACTTATATACTTATAGGGAATTTATATAGATACTTGTGCCCTATCAAGCACTCCTTTTTCAAAATATTTGAAAGCTAACATCTGATTGGTTGGGGCAAAATTAGCACTATTTTAATAAGAACTTTATTTGAATCTCCCCTGTAAGTGTCCAGGCTTCCATGTGGGATATTGTGCAGGTGAAACACGCATCGGCTTTAGCGGGATAGGATAGACGCTAGTTGCTTATGGATAGACACTCACGGAGTTCAGGTGTGACAAACTTAGTCTGTGCAATCACAAACATATCAGGTGAAGAGATCTTGGAGACAAATTCGTACCATGGACATCGGAACTTCTTTGGTGAGAATTGCCAAATTAGATGTGTTCCTACAGTAAGTGGTGAGCTTGTACCAAGAAGAGTGGGAATCTTAAGTGACGCTTTGGCATATGTGAGATCATCTCCCCTAATAGCAGCTAGTGATGTATTATCTCTCTAACATTGTATATTTTAGCACTGGGAGACGCCCAGTAAAATACAGGTATTTTAGGGTGTTTATGGGTTGGGTATATATAGATATTAAAGGTACCTTTTTGCATCATCTAGGATTGTATTTCTTCCATTATGACTAAAGTGTGTGAGTGCTGTTAAGGGTTTTTACACATGGGGGAAATATATTCCCCTCTGGTCTATATTGTGTTTCCAGATTAGGTTTAGTAGTTACCTAGCACCGTCTTAGGTATATCACAACACCGTCACCTCTTAGTGTGAGAGTGAGTGGCGGTGACGCTAATCTGAGTCATAGAACGCCTTACAGTGGTCCTATATTAGAGTCCTGTTGGATTTCGTCAGAGGGGGCGGGAGGGATGAAGGGTGGGTTGGGGGTGTGCACTTCGTGTGTATTTATAGAGAGTTGAACACTGCACTTGTGTCTTGGAGCGGCCCGATCTAGGGTAGTTGAAACGCGTCGATATACGTGTATGTTTTATAAAGTTTCTCACTTCAGAGATACCCAAATGCTCCGTTTCTTCAGTTAAATACTCTATTTCCATTACACAGTGGAAGCACCCGGGTTGATTATTGAGGATCAGAGTGCCACTCCATTTTTGTTATTGTTTATATCATATATATATATATATATACTCTTATATATATATATATATAAATACATATATATATGTATCCCAGCAGAATGTGACACAGAGCACTCTCTAGGATTCAAAGTAACAGAATGTTTTTTATCTCCATATCATTAGGACAGTACAACCACGTATAATATACTAGCAAAAGTGTGCCCGTTGGTGCACAGTGGGAAATATGTGGGTGTATGTTTAGCATGAGTGGATACAGATGATATAAAATCTTTACACACACTACTTAAAAATTTACGGATTTGTACAAACAAAAAATAAATAAAGGCAAGATGTTAAAATAAAAAGAAATCCTATGAAATCTTGGGACCTATTAGTGTCACATCCCTAAATGAATATTTTACACAATGTACAGAGCAGAAGAACCTATTGGATGTACCCCAATAGTATTAGAGGGGACATATACACACATCTTTGGATTGTACGGGAAGTGTTAGTGTTTTAGAAATACATGTTTAAATATAAATAAAGTGCAGCCTAACATCTAGATAAGACAGACATTATCCATCTTATATTAGTTGTATAACACTATCACATTTTCTGTTTGTTTATTGATTTGTTTTGATAAATCTAAACAGGAAGATTTAAAAATCCAGGGTTTTGAGAGATGGGTGAAACTGCTAAAATCCGTTCCGCCTGTGGACCTGGAAAATGGTCTGGGAAAAATTGTACATAATCCAGAAGTGTAAAAAAAATAACTTTCCTCACGATCAGTTTTTTGAGATTACACATTCTATTTTCAAGGGTAACCGAAATTTTAAGAAAATTTGAAGTTTAAAGGAATTTTGGAAAATTTTGTAAACATGAATCAGTAACTTACTGTAACATGGCTGGGACCTGGGGAAATGGTCCGGGGAACAGATATACGATTCTTTCAAATCAGAATTGGTTACAATCAGATTTTTTCAGAAAGTAACTGATTGATATACTAACCAATCAGATACTTCTGAAAGAATCTAATTGTAACCATTTCTAATTGGAAAATAATCTGATTGGTATACTAACAAATCGATAATCTTTCTGAAGAATCTGAATGTAACAAATTCTGTTTAGAATAATCTATTGGTTAGTATACCAATCAGATTCTTCTGAAAGAATCTGATTGTATCCAACCAGAATTGGTTACAATCAGGTACTTCAGAAAGAATCTTATTGGTACGCTTTCTGAAGAATCGATTGTAAAATCAGAATTGGTTACAATCGTTTCTTTCAGAAATAATCTGATTGGTATACTAACGAATTAGACTCTTTCTGAAATAAGTTTGATTGAAACCAATTCTGATTGGAAAGAATCTGATTGGTTAGTATAGCAATCAGATACTACCAGAAAGAATCTGATGTATCTATTAGAATTGGTTACCATCAGATACTTTTAGAAATAATCTTATTGGTATGCTTTTCTGGAAGAATCTGTTTTTGTACAATTGTGATTGGGAAAGAATCTGAGGGTTTATACCAGATACTTATATCGAGTATAAACCGATACCTGAGTATAAAAGAGGTACCCAATTTCACCTAAAAAAATTTAATAAAAGTGTTGACTCGAGTATAGAACCGAGGGTAGTACTTGGCATTCAGATGTTGGAAACTACAACTCCAGCATGTTTATTAGCTGGGATTGTAGTTTCCAAATATCTGAATGCCACCCTCACTTGGCATTCAAGATGTTTGGAAACTACAACTCCCAGCTATAAAAGCATGCTGGGAGTTGTTGAGTTTTCCAAACACTTGAATGCCACCTCACCTCCCACCAGTTCAGTTTGTACTGTGGGCTCTCCTTCATCCAGGGACCTGTGGGCTCTCCTCCATCCAAGGGTTTTCCTGTTGCTGGCATTGAAGTAAGTGTCTTCTCAATTCCGGCAGCAGCGTCCTCTCCATTCCGGCAGCAAGCGTCCTCTCCATTCCGGCATCTGCGCGCTCATTCCCTGTACTGGCGGCGCCGGCTGACGTTCACTAATTGGCGCCGGGCAGGACGTTGGCCCGGCGCGCCAGTACATGGAATGATCATGCGGCTGCGCGGAATGGAGAGGACGCTGCTGCCAAATGGAGAGGGACGCTTACAGTACCTTTAACTTAGGGCTCGAGTATAAACCGAGTCCAAGTTTTCAGGCTGGTTTTTCTAAGCCTGAAAAACTCGGTTATACTCGAGTATATACGGTACCAACCAATCAGATTCTTCTGAAAGATTCTCATTGTAAACAATTCTGATTGGTAAAATAATCTGATTGGTATACCAATAAGATTCTTTCTAAAAAAAAAAAAAAAAAAGGCTATTGGTTACAGTCAGATCTTTCAGAAAGAATTTGATCGTATGCTTTCTGGGAATAATCTAATGTAACCAATCAAATTAGTTACAATCATATTCTTTAGAAATATCTGATTGGTATACTAATCAATCAGTTCTTTTCTAATAGAATTGGTTACAATCAGATTCTTTCAGAAAGATTCTAATTGTCTTTTCCCCAGACCATTTTCCGGGTCAAAACTATTTCTACAGTAGTTACTGTATAATTTTTTAAAAATTTTCTGAAAATTCCTTGAAAATGTTTTCTTCGAAGTTTCGACCGCGTTTTGAAAAACTTGTGAAAAATTTGTGAATCACGGAAATGCGTTGCGGAACTGGGTTCAGATCAGCGATCCGGTCCACTCCTATTCTTGATCTATTTCTTTTGTAACATTGTATAGCGTGTTATAGTTCACTAGAAACACCACAGTGAAATACAATTGTATTTCCAACCAATAATAGATCAATAGGAGATCCATTGGATCATTCTATAATTAAAGTTATCAATCTGTCTTCAATACTCACCCTCCCCCATTAAAGACGAGGCCAACTACCACTGCACCAAATCGCGCGCACACAATCGCACAGCGCTATTCAATAAAAACGTTTTTATCGTTTAAAATGGTGCTAATTTTGCCCCACCAATCAGATTGTAGCTTTCAAATCCTAATAGATCTGATTGTCTGGGGCAAATTTAGCACCATTTTAAACGTAAGCACTCTTTATTGAATCTCCCTGATGATTTTGTGCATGATTATTTTGCGTTTTGCGTTTCGCCAGGCATTTTTGCGCATAGGTGTTTGCCGTTTTCCCGTATGAAACGCGGGCGCAAACGCGCGAAAAAATGCTAGTGTGGCTTGCCCTAACTCACAGCTGTCACCAGGGATTCAAATAGAGAGGGATCACTATTGGTAAATGTGTTAGACAGGGATCACTATTGGTACATGTGTTAGAGAGGGATCAGTATTGGTGAATGTTTAGAGAGGATCACTATTGGTAAATGTGTTAGAGAGGGATCACTATTGGTAAATGTGTTGTTAGAGGGGATCACTGTTGTATCAATGTATTAGAGAGGGATCACTATTGGTAAATGGTTAGAGAGGGATCGCTATTGGTAAATGTGTTAGAGAGGGATCGATATTGGTAAATGTGTTAGAAAAGGATCGCTATTGGTAAATGTTTAGAGAGGGATCACTACTGGTCAATGTGTTAGAGAGAGATCACTTTGGTCAATGTGTTAGGAGGGATCACTATTGGTCAAGTGTTTAGAGGAGGATCACTATTGGTCAATGTGTTAGAGAGGGATCACTATTGGTCAATGTGTTAGAGAGGGATCACAATTGGTAAATGTGTTTAGATTGGATCACTATTGGTAAATGTGTTAGAGAGGGATTAACTATTAGTGAGTTCGTGTTAGAGAAGGATTTCACTATGGTAAATGGTTAGAGAGGATCACATGGTAATGTGTTAGAGAGGTGATCACGTGATCATGTGTAAGAGGATCACTATTGGTAAATGGGTTAGAGAGAGATCACTATTGGTAAATGTGTTAGAGAGGGATCACTATTGGTAATGTGTTAGAGAGGGATCGCTATGTGGTAGAGGGATCAGCTGTCTGGTTGAGAGGATCGCATTGGTTAAATGTGTTAAGAGGGATCGCTATTGGTAAATGTGTTAGAGAGGGATCGACTATTGGTAATTGTGGTTTGTAGAGAGGATTCTTTGGGGGGGGGGGGGGAGGATGGTGTTGGGGGTGGGGGGGGGGTGGTGGAGGGGGTTAGATGAGGGATCACTATTCGTGTTGGATCAATGGTGGTTAGAGAGGGATACTATTGGTCAGTGGTTAGAGAATGGTAGTACGAGCGGATTACTATTGTGAGTGTGTTAGGAGGATCACTATTGGTAAATTTGTTAGAGAGGGATCACTATTGGTAAATGTGTTAGAGAGGATCACTATTGGTAAATGGTTAGAGAGGGATTACTATTAGTGAGTGTGTTTAGAGAAGGATTACTATTGGTAAATGTGGAGGTCCTATAAAGAACCCAGACGATCCTGTCATGTTTCAATCGTATTACATTTATCAGTTCAGGACACAGGTTCGTGGATTCTATGGGGTCCATTGCTTTAAATAAATGTAATAAACCACTAACAAAATCACTTCATTGTCTCAGAGAAATGGGCATAAGATGTTTTCCTTCAGTCCCCCTATCATATAGAGCAGGGATGCAACCAGTGGATCTCCAGATGTTTGAAAACTACAACTCCCTGCATTCCTCTACAAGCACTCTGTAGTTAGGGATTCAAAATACAACTCCCAGCTTCCTCTACAAGCCCTCTGTAGTATAGTATAGTATAGTAATTGAGAATGAATAAGATATATGTCCATCCAGTACAACCCATCTAGCAATATACTCATTTCCTGCCTAGCTGTTAATCCAGAGGAAGGCAAAAAAAACCCACCAGTTTAAAGAAGGGGAAAAAAATCTTCCTGACGCAAAGTGGCAATCGGAAATTTCCTGGATCAACTCTATTTTTATGAATCAATACCAGTAAAATTGCAGCATTCCTTGTTTGCATAAACTTATCCAGCTTTTTTTTTAAACTGACCAATGAACCTTCCCAACCTGAAAGGGCATGTCCACTCCCAAAACTAATAACCCCCCCCCCACTACTGGCCCCATTGTGTAGTGTAGTTAATCTTACCATCACATCCCAGCTCATTGGTTCTCGTAGCCCCCCCCCAAAGTCCAAAAACTGCCACCAGGAGGTAGCAGAGTGCCAAATAGGACTCTGCCTCCTATCTGGCCTCGGGAGAAGTTTGGCATGCGTACTGCAGCCCTTCTCCCCCTCCCCCTCCCTCTCCCTCCCGATTAGAATTCCCTCCCCTAGTATAAAAACTTTTTACCTAAAATTACTCCTGTCCCCCCAGACCCCAACCGCTCTACTAGTATCAATCAGAAAATTGCCCAAAACATTACTTACCTTCCCTCTTTCCTCCGCCGCACTGAACTCCCGGCAGCCGCGTCCGTGATTGGCTGCCACTCAGCCAATCACAACGCGGACTGCCGGTCCCGCCCCTTTGCTTGCATTTTCTAGCAAGCAAGGGCTGGCCGCGCGGCGGAGAAAGAGGGAAGGTAAGTAAAGTTTGTGGCATTCTTGATGATACTAATAGAGCGGTTGGGGCTGGGGAAAGGTGGAACATACCCTTGAAGCCTAAACCTTTTTTCTTCAGTCTTAAGGGATGTCCTTGTGTCCTCTGACATGTTCACTTGGTGAACAGTGCCCAGAGAGTTTTATTGTATGTCCCGTTGATGTATTTATAACACAATAATCATATCCCCACTAGGGATGGCGGTTCGCGGATCGAACCCGGATCCGCTGCGGATTTATCCCGTTTGCGAACGGCGGATTTTTCGGATTTTGCGCTTTTCCGAACTTCCGTTCGCGGATTTTTAGTATTTTCGAAAATTTTTCGAAATTACGAGTTTTCACGTAAGTTGAAAATTTCGAAAATACGAGAAAACACGTAATTTCAAAAATTTCGAAAATACAAGGATTTCTCTTATTTCCAAACATAGGTATTTTCGAAAATTTTCCAAATTACGGAGGATTACTCGTATTTTTGAAAATACATATTTTTCGAAAAATTTTCGAAAATACTAGGTTTTCTCGTGCGGACCGGATTTTGCGAAGTTCGGACATCTCTAATCCCCACGCAAGCACCTTTTCTCCAGCGTACATAATTGTAACTTTTCCAGTCTCTCTTATATTCAAGCTTCCCAATCCCCTTATTAATTTAGTTGCCCTTCTCTGAACCCTTTCCATTTCTAGATGTCCTTTTTGTACACAGGATCCCAAATTTGCACTGCATATTCCAAATGAGGCCTTACCAATGCTTTGTAAAGAGGAGAATAACATTCCTTCCTCCTTGAATCCATACCTCTCTTTATACAAGTACAATACCATGCTGGCTCTGGCTGTTGCCGCCTGGCACTGCTTTTACCTTTAAGTTTGTTTCCACCAAAACTCCAAGATCCCTTTCCAATAGGATTCACTTAACACAGAGCCATTTATAGTATAAATGTACAAGGATTTTTTAGTCCAAATGCATCACCTTACATTTATCAACATTGAATCTCATCTTGCCACCTGTGCAGGCCCAATGGACATCTATCTAGATCCCCTTCACGATTGCACATCCTCTGAAGTTTTTAATGGTCGACAAAGTTTTGTGTCGTCAGCAACACAGAGCCTTGCTGACAATACACATTCCAATCATTAATAAATGGTTAAATAGAAGCGGCTCCAAAACAGAACCCGTTGGAACCCCATTAGCACTTTAGTGCCATAATGATGGAGCCCCATTTACAACTACCCTCTGCATCCTATTCATTAACCAATTTTCTATCCATGTACAAATGTAACTCCCAGACCACAGACCCTCGCTTATATATTAGTCCCTATGGGGACTGTATTAAAAGTCTTTGCAAAATCCAAGTAAACTACATCTTACAGCTATGCCAGAGTCTAATTTAACTTACTTCCTCATAAACGCAAGCAAGTTTAGTTTGGCAAGATCTATTCCTCCTAAATCCATGCTGGTTAATTACTTATAATGTCAGTCCTTGAAAGATACTCTAGAACATGTTCCCTATAAACTTTCCTGGATCTTCCCCACCACTGAAGTTAAACTTACAGGCCTGTTAATTACCCGTCTGTGTGAACGACTACCCTTTTGTAATATTGGAATAACATCAGCGTTTTTTCCAATCCAGAGGCACACCTCCACAAAAAATAAGAACAATGGCCTAGATAAAAAAAGAACTTAGCTCCCTAAGTACCCGCATGTATTTTATCCGCTCCAGGAGATTTATTATATTAACCGTATTAGTTCTTTCTGTACCATATCCTCGGTTAACCAAAGTGCACTTAAATCTTTATACCACATTATTGTACTATACTCTATGATATTGTACTTGGACTTCTTAGTTATATACAGAGGGGGAAAAAAGTATTCAAGACATTTGCTTTATCACCATCCTCCGAAACTAACTTATCCCCATAATATATGGTGCCACTTCTCAGTCCCTCATCTTCTACTATTAATTACTTATAAAAAACATTTAGGCATAGTGATGCTTTGTTAGCTATCCGAACTTCATATTAATTTAGCTAGTTTGATTTGTACTTACACCTCCTTGTTACAGTTTTATATAATCCCTAAAGGCCCTTTCCGTTCCCTAGCCTTAAAGGTTTTAAATGCCTTTTTCTTCCTTTCCATTTGCCTCTTTAGATCAAGAATTCTGCCACATGGGTGCGGATATATTTTTTTTACATTTATTTCCCAAGGGATATAAATTTAGATGTTAACTGGCTTAAAATCTCTTGAACACAGTCCACTTCTGTTCAGTACCTTTTCTGCTAATACATTATCCCAGTTGACATTCTGAAGAGCTGCTTTTAACCTCGGAAAATTTGCCTCTCCCAAAATTTAAAGTCTTTGTAACCAGCACACACTTTTCCTTTCGATTACATAGTCTAAATGCCACTATTTCATGGTCACTATTCCCTAGCCTTTAGTTACCTTTAAATCTATAATGCACTCCCACAAGTTAGATATTACCAGATCCAACAGAGCTACTTTTCTAGTAGGAACCCAACCACCTGTCAGAGAAGATTATCCTGCAGCAAATTCAGGAACTAATTGCTTTTTCTGGCAGTTCCTACACAAATCAATGTCAGGAGGGAAATAAAGTCCCTCATAATGAGCACCCACCCCAAAGCCCTTGCCACTGCATAAGAAGTTGAATTAGTTAGGGAATTCAAATTACAACTCACCAACTTACTCTACAAGCACTCTGTAGTTAGGGAATCAAACTACAACTCCAGCATTCTCTAAAGCACCTCTGTAGTTAGGATATCAACAAAAAACTCCCAGCATTCCTCTAACAAGCACCCTGTAGTTAGGAATTCTGGAGTTATAGTTTCCAAACATCTGGAGATCTACTGGGTTCCTATCCTTGATCTATATATATCTCTTACTGTCTAGCAAATAGCACTCTCCTTTGCTTCCATTGAGAGGGGAGGGTGAGATGAGAAACTGTCACATGTTTATAAAGAAGTGACATATAACTTGCAACTCCTACTAACTCATACTTCTAATAACACTCAGAAAATGTTTTGATTCACTAACACTCCTGCAATCTAATATTAAGACACACCATGGATACACTAAAAGGGAAGTGAGGAAAATTGTTCCTTTGTACAAACTTCTATTGCCTCCCTGTAAAACTTCCTGAGGGTGGCTTTAAAAGTCCATTTTGAAGATTCCATTCAAAACAGGAGTGGGGCTGGGAAGAAATTTTATTTATTTATAGAGTTTTATTTACATTTCTATATACTTAATGTCTTACTACATATTTTGTAATATTGATATAACTATTGTTTATGCTTAAACAACACTAAAAACCTGTCCTATGTATATACTTTTCACCACCACCCACCAAAACAAATAGGTAGAAACCCATAGAACGAAAAACCCAATGTATTCCCATGAAATTATAAAATTTTTTTTATAATATAGGGATATATATATACGGTGTCCTAGACCATTTCATATTACTTCTGAGACATAACCATTTATACTATAAGGATTTTAGTCCAAAATGCATCACCCTCCATTTATAACATTAAATCTCAACTTAGCAGACCAATGTGACAATCTTTCTAGATCTACTGCAACAATTGCAACATCATTTGTTGCTTTTAATGGTCTGCAACATTTTGTGTCGTCTGCAAACAGAAACCTTGTGACAATACCTACTTCCAAATCATTAATAACAGTTTGTATAGAGTGTCCCCAACACAGAACACGTGGCACCCCACTTAGAATTTTAGTCCATTAAAACTACCTCCTGCATCCAATCCATTAACCAATTTTCAGATCCATGTACCCCCTAGCCAACAGACCTTAGCTATACATTAGTTTGCCTATGGGGGACTGTATCAAAAGCTTTAGCAAAATCTAGTATACTACATCTACTACTATGTCAGAGTCTAAATTTCTACTCACTTCCTTGTAAAAGCCAAGAAGTTAGTTTGACAAGATCTATTCCTCTAAATTCTTGGTGATTAATATTATAAGGTCAGTCTTTGAAACATACTCTAGGAATACTTTCTTATATCAAAACTTTCCAGTATCTTCCCCACCACTGAAGTTAAACTTACAGGCCTGTAATAAACAGCTGTGAATGAGTACCCTTTTTGTATATTGGAATTAACAACAACTTTTTTCCAATCCAGATACTCACTTCTGACCATGAGGGAATCTAGAAAATAAGAAACAAGGCCTAGATAAAAACTGAAACTTATTTCCATAAGGATCCATGGATGCTATTTATATGGTCCAGGAGCTTTATTAGTAAAACAACTAATCAGATGATATCTTTTACTGGTCTATATTGTGAAACCAACTGATGGTCTCTGCAGATAAGACTGGTAAGATTTAGCACCTCTTATTACACAAGCCTCTATTTTGGAAGAGTAACCAAAACTTGCGGGCAGTTGCCATTAAAATAATAGTATTTAAAGTAAAAACTTTAAGCTTATATAGAAGCAAACCTTAATAGAAAGCTGGTGTTTTACAATAAAATAACTCATTCATTTCTCTTATTAGTCCCGCAATTAGGCAGGTTATGGAATGGAGGCACTAGGCATTTGGATAACTGCTAGTCATTGTGTAAACAATTTATCGACAATAATACAATAGCAGAAGCCTTCAAGGAATTCCACAATTTCCTATTTCACCTTTGACTCCCTCTCCTCGGCCTACACAATATTAATTGGCGAGAAAAACTAATTATGTACTGTTTAAAATAATCGCCATCAAAATAGATTGTTTATAGAAAATGTTTTGCAAGATATTGTAAAGTGATTATTACTTGCCTAATAATAACGAAAATAATAATCTTCTGATAATAAAACGTGTCATTTTCTGTAAATATGGAATCCTAAAAAAAGAATGGATTTTGGGGCACACACGTTCATTTTAGATGGTTCATGTTTCCTCCTAATTAAAACTTAATGTAACAACTGACCCAGTCACTGAGTGTCAAATAGATGGTTGAGTAGGAAACCCATATTTAAATTAAACCAAGACGGCTTCACTGAAACAAGGTCATGTTACCATTGTACGATTGTATGTTAGCTACAGCAAAGTACGATGAAAGCCATTTATCGAGACACTGCAGATTGTAATAGCATGGATTCTAAGCAATGTCCTTACCAGGATACCATTTACTTTGTACAGACATTTACAGTCACAAGTGCTTACCACATATAGCCTTGTCCCCATAGATCTCTCTATTTCACGGATTCCATCAGTTAGAGTGGACTTTATTATTGAAAATGCATCTAACCTTTGTGGAATAATGAAAGGGAAAGAGTTTTACACAAATCACACTACTACCCAGAAAAGCACTTACATCAGCAGACCAGGACATGAGCACATGCTCTTTACCTCTCTATATATCTTAGTCCATATCAGCTATGCATTAGCCACAAGAGCAATAAAAAAGCTAAGACATACATTGCACAAGGTTGCAGACACTGGTATTTTTATTGACATAAAGTGCAGAGTGGACATTGGGCTTTTCCTTGCCCTGTTTTGTATATGCCCACTAGAGAAAACATAAACATCTCGTTGACATTTAGAACACAGATATGAAGTGGCATTCTTGCCCTTAAGTTCTAGCACTCAGTGCTGTTGCTTTTAGCAAACCGACAGAATAAAAGAAGCTCCTCAACATTACTTCAGAGCTTTCAAGCTATGCAAACAGACGGCCATTTTGCAAAACAAGCTGGGATTAGCTAACTTTGGCACATTATATTTGCATCTGGGAGCAAGTAATTGTTGGAGCACTTCCTAGTAAAATTTGTTTTCTTTTTTCAAGCTTCTGACTTTGGACAATTAATGTATGAGTGGGCATGCAAATAATCACTTGGAATGTATTTCTTTATTATTATTTCTGATTTCCATATGTAAAGCCAGGAAAATTTTGCAAAAATGCACATGTGTGCGCAGTGGCAAAAATGTAGGAGCCTGTGCCACCATGCAAGTTTGGTGCCGGGCCCCTGACACATCTAACTGAACTGAGAAAGGACTTGTAAGGCCCAATATATGTTGTGTTTGTCTCCTAAGGGCATGTCCACCCCCAAAACTATAATTTAACCCACTGCTGGCCCCACTGTGTAGTGTTAAAAAAAATCCTTACCTTCAGGGGTGTAGCTAGATAATCATGGGCCCCATAGCAAAATGTAGATGGGCCCCCTTTTTTAATGCAGTTATTTTTTTATATTTTTATTTTCTCAACAAAAACAAGCAACCCCTCCCCCCCATGAAAAATATATGAGTTTCAAATTCCACTAGCTCCCACCCAACCACACTTCCAGTAGATTTTTACTTAGGATTACATACTGAATGTCCTCTTGATACCTGCTGATGCCCAATTCAAAGTTCTACCCCTTCCCCCCCCAAAACTAATCCAATTCAAGATACCCAACCCGTTCAGAATGAGCAAACAGAGAGAGTCACAGAAGACTAATATTGCTCATTTCAGACTCAGTAACGTATCAACACAGAGACAGAGTGACTTGCTGCCGAGACTTGCAAAGGAACCAAACGGAGAGTCTGATGGCAGCCTGCTTGCCTGTTACGTGTGCACCCCACTCCAGGCACTCTTGCTGCCGCCTGACTTGAGCCAGCCTGACTTTCCAACTTCTGACGGGCATATGCGCAAGTGCGCATGCAGGAAGTGATTGGTCCTTGGGGCGTAAGTAACCAATAGGGGGCCAGGCACTCGGGCAGCAGAAAATTAAATGCACCTGGTACAAACACAGGGGGCCCGGGCCCCACGTGGATTAGCATATCTGCTGTCTTTAGCTACAGGTTAACTACACTGGGGTAGCCAGGCCCCCTCAGCTCGGGGCCCCTTAGCAACCACTATGGTTGCTATGGGATCCCTATCCACTGCTTAACTTCTCAGCTCCATATGGTTGTCCTGTATTGCCTATCCAAAGTCCAGAAAACTTAAGAGTTGGAGCCTTCGTGTGTAATCGCAGGGAGCCCTTTCACTCCTTCCCTCCCCCCACCCACAGATCCCTTATTTCTCCGTGTAACCTATAAATAAACCTTTTGCTGTGTGTGTATGGTACCCCCTCCCAACCCTAACGGCCATGTAAAAAAAGTCCCTAGAAACGTACTTACCAAGTTTCGTCCCCTGGCTAAATCAATAGCTAGCAGCTGACTCGCAGCCAATCACAGACGTGGGCTGCCTTCAAACTCCTATTAATATCCATTCCCAGAAGTACTATTAGAGGCAGAGGCCAAGGGAATGAAGCTCGGTAAGTATGTTTCTGGAGAGATTTTTTAACATTTTAACATTGGCGATTTAGGGTTATGGAGGGTTTATTTTGGCATTGACAATAGAGCTTAAATCAAGCACTGGCTTTCCTCCGTTTCTTGAGATTTGGACTATAGTAATTCAGCAATGGTGCCTTTAATATATAGGAGAAGCCAAATACATTATTTCCAGTACACTCTGGAAAGGTAAATTGTTCGGACTTTATCTAAAACCTAATTGAAAAAAAACATCAATGCAGAAGCGGTAGTGCAGGCAAGGGTCCTGGGCAGTGCCTGACGTGTTTCAGGTGAATCTACCACACATGCAAAGTGCATTATGCCACTTGTTTTGTTAGCTTGAAAGGAGATGGAGTGAGCACATACAGCGCAAACAAGGCTGCTGGTGAGACTATTATCAAGTGGGGAGACTGAAACGACCATTAAAAAATGTTTTAACTAATCCTGGTTATTTGATGTTTACAATTCAAGGCAGTGTACACATGGGCCAACCCTGGCCTGATATTCCCTTCAGACAGACAAAAATGAATTATACATCCTGGGAAGAAGAAGGACCATTAGAACCTGAAATGGGAGCCTCACTAATGTCAACAGCAGGGAACAGCAAAGGGTATGAAATCAACTGATTTTTCAAAATTATCGGGCATGCGTGTTTAGTGTAACAGAAGCAGGAAGCAGTCGGGAATGTCAGAGCGGCCCCGCTGGATCAGTGAAAGGTAAGATCTTCTGAAGTTCGTTCCTGGCTATTTAAACATTGATTGAAGAACGGGAGGTAAGGGATAGTCCTTAACCCCCTGGCTTCAATCAATGTAGAAAAGGGATAGTTACTATTGCAGTCAACTATTCCTTTAAAGAACTGAACATTAAATGGCCCGAACGGTTAACTGTAGTCTATCATCATGTAAACAATCAAGCATACAGTATGTCAATCCGGGTAAGTCTAGCTTATGCCATTTACTATGCTAGCTTCTCTTCCTCACTGACAGGAGCAGGCGGGGGGCTGATGGGTGGGAGTGGGGGGATTACAATTTAAACCATCTCTGCCTCCTATCCAAACCCTCTGTAGGATGGTTGTGTTAGTAAATATCAAATGAGTCCTGGTTTTAAACGTGGAACCTATGATCAAAAGAATGGAATATTAGAAAGAAGAAAGAGAGACTGAAACATTATCTCTAATGTTCGAGAAGGGATGTTCACTCTTGGGACTTATCTAAGTTTAAACAAGCTACTGTAACTTTACGTATTACAATAAAACATGTCATATAGATGTATATATATTTATTCTTATACAGCACAATACATTATATAATAAACAATATTTAGTCAGACACTGGCCTGAAGAGCTTACAAGTCTTTGTGAAGGTAAAAACACAAAAGCACAGGCAGATATATAAACTCTTGCAGATGTGTCCAAGGGAGGGTTCAAATCCAGGACTTCAGCGATGTGCTCCAGGGTCTATCAGCAGATTTATGGGTCCCAGCAGGCTGTGTATTAGAGCCCTTCCAGAAATTCATTACTACAGAAGATTGCGCTTCTGGGCCCTTGAAGGTTGTGCTTGGCCTGGTTAAAAGCTGCACTGCAGGGCTCTTTCTGGCACATATTGGTTTACGGCCAGGAAAATGGTAATCAGGGTATATTAGTTGGTGGTTCAGGTTCTCGGTAGTCCCATAGTATTGGGGTTGAATAAATACACAATGTCCATCAACCATTTTAGCTTGTCTGAACCCTACCTTACTTGTGATCCAGAGGAAGGGAAAAACTCCAGATAAAGAGGAAAAAATTCCTTCCGACTCCCAAAGGGCAATCGGAAAAAAATCCCGGATCAACATAAACTCCAGTACATGTATAATACCAATAATGTTCAATATTTTTAGTTGTGATCTAGGGCCTGGCAGACGGTGATCAGGGACTTGCAGGTGGTTCTCCGTACGGCATTTGATGTTTCACAGTATAGCATTTGTTGTTCTGGCAGAAGTCAAACCTGTATTGCAGATTGTATAAAGCAGAATATAAATTGGGTAACCATAGTTCCCCTTATCATATATTATTACAGTGATTTAGCATATAGAATTCTATTGCCACTATGTATATGTAGGTTTGCCATATTCATCTTTCTCTTTTTCATTGTTATTTCCTTTTCGAATAATTTATCATTTTGTTTGCTGGGCGAATTACGTCTGTTACTTAGGTAAAATTTACTAAGATTAAAGGTTAGGACCCAGAGAATAAAGCAAACCGTGACGTGGTGTTGCGGGCTTAAAATAATTTGGCAAGTTATTGAAATAATGCTTTAATTCACTGGCAGGCTTTTTAGGTCGCAATTCACTGATAACGTTAAATGTAAGCAAATTGTTGGATGTGCACTAGGCTTCTATTGTTTGTATATATTTGAAAGATTTGGTCTCTAGTTGCACTCTGTGTGGATGATACTATCCCATTTTTGTATGTATTTGTAAGCATTGGAGGTTTGACCAAGCCTCTGGGAAATGTGTGCTCCGCCCACAGTGGCCCATGTGTTCAAATACTTAAAGCTGGAGAGTCAGTCCCTAGACAGTAAGCGAACGAGGACAGGGATTTTCATCTCATTAAAGGACAGGTACTGTTACTAAGATAAAGTTGAGAATTGTACGTAAAAATTTACTAAATTAAAGTTTAGGACCCAGCAGAATAAAGCAAACCTCGTGGTTTGTGGGCTTAAAATAATTTGGCCAAGTTATTGAACTAATTGCTTTATTCACTGGCAGGCTTTTTAGATCGCAATTCACTGATTCTTAAATGTAAGCAAATTAGTTGGATGTGCACTAGGCTTATATGTTTGTAATATTGTGCATTTTTTAAAGCACAATGACCTTTAGCTTTATCATAGTAAGTTCAAATCAATATTTACCATTTGTAATGTTACAAATACACAATGGGTAATGGACTTACCAGGTGATTTAGAGCACTTTCCTTTTTACATCTCTTGGACCATCTTAATAGATGGTCCAACAAAGAATTTTCTTACAACTGAAAGGAAAGAATTAATAATTTAATATGATTGGTCCACGATGATTAACCAATCACTACCAGTAAGTATATCAACAAAAAAAACAATTTTTCAGTAGTATGTGTATTATAGAGATATATAAGCAGATCTGGATAGATAAATTAACAAAAGTATGCTTGTATACAGCCAATCCTTTTAACATATTCAGGCTTATTTAAAAATAGCAACCAATCAGTTGAGACCTTCTACTGGTCTACTACAATTAGAAAACATTTGCTAGAATTTGATTGGTTGCTCCAGATAACAACACAGCTTACATTTTCACCTCTTATTAATAAGCTCCAATATATTTACAAACTAAATTTAAAAAATGCTTTCATTAAAATAAAAAAGCCAATTAAACGTAACATTTAAAATACATTGGGAAATATTGTTACAAATTAATTTACTTACCTCAATCAAATTGGTTAGTCTGTGGTTTCTCATCCACTATTTAGTCTGTATGGGGGAAGTATCAGCAGGTCTTTTACCCTAAAAATGGGGAGAAAATATAATGAATTTAATAAAAAAAAAATATTAAATAATTGATTTTATTGCCAAACACTGGTATGGTGCATTACAAAGCACAGGATCTTTAGCTTTATCTTAGTAAATTATAATTAATATTTCCTATTTGTACCAGTTGTAATGTTACAAATACACTGAGGATAATGCACTTACCTTGGGATTTTTCTTCCCTTTCGGTTTTTTCTCCCCTTTCTGTTTTGTAAGGTTCTCCACAACCGTTGGATTTAACCATTCAAATATGTTGGCAATTGGTGGCCGTCTGCTAATAAAAAAGGAAATTAAAGCCTAACTACAAACCTTATTACATGTCAGCCATAATGTACTTATTGAAATGTTATTGTCTTAATATTAGAGAATTTCAGAAATAGAGTAGTAAAACAAGAGACACTGGATTTTTATGTTTCTGAATAAATGTATCACAATTTATAGTACCCAGTATAATGCCATACACACCTGCTGGACATTAGATCAATTCAACGATTGATCCAATATAAATGTAGGATTGTTCATTCCGATCAGTGCCATAATTATACTTGTGCCAGTACGGCAGCCTTTTCCAGCAAGATCGTGGATGGATCATTGGATCATGATATTGATCATAAAATGATCCAGCCAGGCAGTTTCCAAATATGCGGAAATATCCTTCAGTCTCTAGTTATTAGGTAGGAAGAAATAACTGGAAAATAGTCACAACAGAAAAGGCAGTGTTGAGGGAATATAAATGGAGCCCTCCTGCAGTGTTGTAAATAACCAGTACTGGGCTCCTGTATGATGTGCAATGTTCTGTTTGGTTAGACAGAATAGTGATGTAGTAAACACAGACCACTGGTGCCCCTTTACTTTACCTTGACATTTCTGGCATATTTAGGCTTTTTTAGCTTCACATCTTTATTGTCAGCGGCGTTCTGCAAAATGGTCACAAATCAAAACATTAAATAAATAATACATTTTAAATTTCTTTATTGTATAGAGTACATAATTATGTATACATAATACATCTTACGGCTGGTGGCTATGGTTGTCACATATACTACATTTATAGATGGATATTTTGTTTATTTGTAAACATCCTGTTATTTGTGACTATGGAGGGTCAAATATTCTTTGTATTTTAGCTCATGTTTATTATTAGATATATTAGATATATTTTATTTCACACATTTACAATAATTAAATCAAAATCATGTACTTGGATTTGGAAATGTTTGATGCCCTATGGCCTTGTTTTGAGAGAAAATGGACTATATAAGATCCCTAAGAAATGTGTCCTTTCATTTTTGTTTTTATGGTCACGGACCTTTTTTCTGGCTGCTCTGTGCTGTGTGATACACTGGGGATATTGACTTACCGTGTGATTATTAGGTTCTTCATTTTGTATGCAAATTGCAGGTTCTTCTTGGGGAACAGGTGGTAAAGTGTCCCAAGCTGTAAAACAAATAGTAAATTATAATCCATCTATACACATTTCCCCATACATCAGTCAACATATATATGTATAGTGATGTTACATAGTTATCACTTTCTAATATTACAATAGGTACCAATAGGATCAGTACAAAGAAAGCCTTAAAGAGATTTAACTCAGATCAATATTGGATTTTTATGGTTTATATTAAATTATCACAATGTGAGTGACAAGTACTGGAAGAGAAAGGGGGAAACATAACGTGAAATGTTCACAATACCAAATGACAGTTTTGAGGGAAAGAGAAATGGTTCTTCCTGCAGTGTTAATGTAACTTATATGGGACCCTGTATCATATGGGAATTTAGCTATTTAGTGTTCACATATTATATACACAGAATAAGAAATATAATACCGACTATTAATCCCCTATACTGTACCTTTATTGGCTTCTTTAGGTTTTTCATTCTTCACCTGTAAGAACAACTTTCCAGGTTCTGATTGTCTGACAGCAGAATCCTAAAATGTTTATAAATTAAAGCAGGAAAATAAGTCATTTAAAAAGCAATTACTTTATGTGTGCATTACAAAGCACAAGGACCTTTAGCTTTATCATAGTAAATTATAATTAATATTTCTATTTGTACCAGTTGTAATGTTACAAATACACTGAGGATAATGCACTTACCTTGGGATTTTTCTCCCTTTCTGTTTTGTAAGGTTCTCCATAACCGTTGGATTTAACCATTCAAATATAGTTGGCAATTGGTGGCCGTCTGCAATAATAAAAAGGAAATTAAAGCCTAACTACAAACCTTATTACATGTCAGCCATAATGTACTTTTGAAATGTTATGTCTCAATTTAGAGATATTCAGAAATTGCAGTAAAACAAGAGACATGGATTTTTATGTTTCTGAATAAATGTATCACAATTTATAGTACCCAGTTATATGCCATACACACTCGCTGGACATTAGATCAATTCAACGATTGATCCAATATAAATGTAGGATTGTTCATTCCGATCAGTGCCATAATTATACTTGCTGCCAGTACGGCAGCCTTTTCCAGCAAGATCGTGGGATATATGGATCATGATATTGATCATAAAATGATACAGCCAGGCAGTTTCCCCAATATGCGGAAATATCCTTCAGTCTCTAGTATTTAGGTAAGGAAGAAATAACTGGAAAATAGTCACAACAGAAAAGGACAGTGTGTAGGGAATGATAAATGGAGCCCTCCTGCAGTGTTAGTAAATAACCAGTACTGGGCTCTGTGATGTGCGATGTTCTGTTTGGTTAGACAGAATAGTGATGTAGTATAACACAGACCACTGGTGCCCCTTTACTTTACCTTGACATTTCTTGGCATATTCAGGCTTTTTTAGCTTCACAACTTTATTGAAAGTGGCGTTCTGCAAAATGGTCACAAATCAAAACATTAAATTAAAATAATACATTTTAAATTTCTTTTTGTATAGCGTACTAAAATGTAACATAATAATTTTACGGTGGTGAATATGGTTGTCACATATACACATTTTATAGATGGTATAATTGTAATATAATCCTGTTATTCTTGTATTTAAGCTCATGTTTAATTATTAGATATATTAGATATATTTTATTTACCACATTTTACAATAATTAAATCCAGTCATGTGCTTGGATTTGGAAATATTTGATGCCTATGGCCTTTGTTTGAGAGAAACCTTAAGAAATGGTCCTTTCATTTTTGTTTTTATGGTCACGGACCTTTTTTCTGGCTGCTCTGTGCTGTGTGATACACTGGGGATATTGACTTACCGTGTGATTATTAGGTTGCTTCATTTTGTATGAAAATTGCAGGTTCTTTTTGGGGAACAGGTGGTAAAGTGTCCCAAGCTGTAAAACAAATAGTAAATTATAATCCATCTATACACATTATCCCCATATCAGCAGTAACATATATATGTATAGTGATGTTACATAGTTATCACTTTCTAATATTACAATAGGTTACCAATAGGATCAGTACAAATAGAAAAGCCTTAAAGAGATTTTACTCAGATCAATATTGGATTTTTATGGTTTTATATAAATTATCACAATTTGTAGCGTGACAAGTACTGGGAAGAGAAAGGGGGAAACATAACGTGAAATGTTCACAATACCAAATAACAGTTTGTAGGGAAAGAGAAATGGTTCCTTCCTGCAGTGTTAATGTAACTTATATTGGGACCCTGTATCATATGGGATATTTAGCTATTTAGTGTTCACATTATTATATTACACAGAATAAGAAATATAATACAGACTATTAATCCCCCTATACTGTACCTTTATTGGCTTCTTTAGGTTTTTCATTCTTCACCTGTAATTGAACAACTTTCCCAGGTTCTGATTGTCTGACAGCAGAATCCTAAAAATGTTTATAAATTAAAGCAGGAAAATAAGTCATTTAAAAAAGCAATTACTAATAGAATTTTAACTCCTGCACACTAACGGCTGGACCGATTTTTACCAAAATTTCAGAGTGTGTGTGGGACTGCTGAGGTGTAAGGGAAGGGTTTGGAGGGTGGACAGAGAGGAATAGTGGGGAGGTATTAGGGGGCGACGGGGAGGGGTGGTGGGGGTTATTTTCTCCATTATCTATCCCTGATACATGCTGCCTAGCATCAAACATGCCAGAAGAGACGCTTCATCCGAACACCAAGCGCACCGTACAATTAACAGCGAAAAATAACAGATTTTTGTTGTGTAATTATAATTACAGCAATCTTGATACAATCTTGATGCTTTCTTACTAAAACGGTTATTCCAAACATCTCCGACTGCCGAAGCGCGGGTATTGCCTAGTAATAAATAAACATTTTCCAAAAATGGTAAAAAAAGAACATTACATCTTAATTTTTGAAATCAGTATAATGTATATGTTCAAAAACATCCTTTACAGGGAAACTGTGTCTATCTATATCACGTAGATTCCCATATGAAAGGAAAGCTTCGTACCTTAGCATGAGGCCATAACCACATTCTACATTACAGTGTGTCATTCTACTTCCAAAATGCATCCCAGAAATTCAAGAGACTGACGACTCCAAATGCCAATATTTATGCTCTGCCCCACGCCAATTGCAAACACACATTATACATACTTCTTATTTGCAGAGACCGGAACTCCTCCTTACTAGCACGTCAGCTCTATGGCAGCCAGAAACTAGATATGTCACTGCAGGCAACTTGTTTGGATGCACTAGTGCTGCCTCAGTGATGTTTGGGTTAAAAACAGACATGGATTTGATGTTTGTTGTAAATGTTTATAATTTCTTGGGAGACCCTGCTACATCTATGAAAATAATGTTCTTTTCTGTCTTCCTTTCCCCAGTGTTGGTATTGTGTTCTTGTATTTCCTTCTACCTCTTTAACAAGGCAAGATGTTGAATGTTTTAGCCTTCGCCTTGTGCTAGTGGGGATGTTCTCTGCTCGGTGTTGCAGGGTTCTGATACACCCAGCTTGTGACTCTAAAGGGTTAGAGTAACATATTAATACTGGACAATGTGCGGTTGTTTCTGTAAAACCTTCAGTTTACCATTCTCCCTGATCTACCAAGCAGCCAAAAGCTAGCGTGGTGGTTTGACCCTTCCCTGAAATCTGAAATTTGGTCTTACGGCATGGTGTGTTTCTTATAAGGTTTGTAGTCCTTCTGGTGGATTTTAACGGCAGTGTCATCCAGTATCTGGAACCAGTGGCTGGTGCTCATGTTCATGAAGGTATTAAAGGAGCCTGTTTTGTCCACTCCTCCACATTTGCCAACAATGTGTGAAAACTGGAGATCCCATATCTGGGGGGGGGAGTTTGCTGGAGAATTATCTTTATTGAAATATGGGATATTCAAGCATAGTCTGGTAGGGAACATATCTGTCTGGGTTTAAGACTGTATCTGCTGTAGGCATTATCTTGGCAACAGACATGTCTCACAATTTTTAACAGGCGCCTGGTGGGTATACAGGTGAAGAGGGATGTCACATTATAAGATACCATAGTTTTTTCTGCACCAAGTCTTAGTTTAAAACTCCGGGAGTCTATGTGATGCTAGAACTCAAACCAAGGGCTCCAAGATGTTGGCTAGGTATTTCACCACCTTGTAATGTTACAGGGTTGAGCTGCTTACTTTCCCGTGTGAAATGTTCTATTTAGGAACATAGACAGCGAATCTGCCTAGATTAACATGTATGCTTACAGTGTACACCAAACTTAGATATTAGATAAGTCCTATTTATAAGACTAGGTATAAAAACTGTCAGATTACAGTGTTGTTTACCGAAATAATATGGCCAAATGATAGTAAACTAATAAAATTATTGACTAAATACCATATAATCGCCCATATGAAGAACCTGTTGGTTTGCCATCACATTTCCGTCATCAACCACAAAGTGAATCACTAGTTTAGACTGGCAACATTCACACCGACACTTGAGTATATTCCACAAACTTGCAGCAAGAATAACCTGTCCAAGTCTATGCCTACCCTTAGTAGAGCTTACCTCCTAAATATGCCACTGTCAATGGACCCTACATACAAAAAATCAGATATATAAGAGTATGAAGTTTTTGAATGCCAAATTTAAAACAAAAAGGAGGGAGGATGGTTAATAATTAGAGTCCGAATTCAGTCGGGTCCCGTCTGTTACCGGGGTGCGGGTGAGGTAGGGATGTGGGTCGGTTATCAGATCGGTTTAATTTGGGGCTGTAAAGGAAAACCAAACCAGCAAAATAGGTTATAAGGGAGTGAAAAATTAAGACCGGCAGGACACTTGTTGGTATGTCATTCTGCATAAATTTTTCTTGGTTTAACTAAAGGGATATCAAAAGAACCAGTCTTTTTTTTTGTAATGGCACCTGCGCAAAATGTCTGCATTAGTAGATGAGGCTCAGTTTCTTTTAAAACAAGGGCGACTTATATGTACTCTGATGCTGGGCCTTATGGTGAGTAGAAATGGACGAACTTCGTAAAATCTGCAATCCGCCATAAACTCAAGGGAAAAAACCTTGAAATATTTTTTAATAGCAGTGTAATTACGTAAAGGGCTCCGGGACAGGGAAATGGTCCAGAGAAACAACCCATGGGAAGAACAGCAAAAAATGGAAGTAGCACACATGCTTGCTTCTGGGTTTCCGGGCCGTTTTTCAAAAAATCTAAAAATGTTTTTGATCCAAAAGTTTCTTTCTCGCAGCGGCGAACAACTTGCTTATGTTGCCTGACACGGGCTATGTCAAGGCGGGCCGCCAGTAGAAGAAGTGCCCACGGCACCCTGAGCAGAGAAATATGGGTTACAACCTGTGCTATTGACATGAAGAAAGCCCAAAGTTTCATGAGGGCACTAAGTGCCCCCGTCCTGTACTTAGGCATGGTTGCCATGCTTCCGGTGGTTGGGGATTTGGAGCCACCAGGATGGATGGTGAGGCCCCCATGTGGAATGTTGTCCTGGAGGGGTAGGCATGGTTCAGCGCCACTCCTACCATGAGCAACTGAAAAGTGTCATGGCAGCATTCTAGTCTCTGGGTTTTTTTGTTAAAAGGAGGCATTTCCCCAGCACTTGATGGTTGAGTCTGCCGGCCTGCGCGAGTGCGTGTGTTCGAGGGGCGCAAGACTCTGCAGCTGGGCAGTAGAGGCCGGAATTCGGATATGCCCCTGCTTCTCTTGATGGAACAGGGTCGCTATTCGGGGGTGTGTGTGTGGTCGCCGGTAGTGTTGGCAACTAAGCTCTTATTTGATATATGAATGATCATAAAATGACAGTTTTACAGTGATAGATATAGAAGATGATACATAGAGTGAGGTACATAGATAGATATAGAAGAGATAGAATAGCTAGAAGATAGATAGAGAGTGGCGTGGGGGGGCCCCATTCAAAATTTTGCTGAGAGGCCAGTGAGTTTAGGACGCCGGGGTGATGTGATTTTTTGGGAGAGAGTGTGTGTGCGGGGACATAGCTTGTCTTGAGGCCCGTCCTGTGTGCAAAAACTGCTGACAATAGCCCAGAGAATACATGCATGTCCCTTGCACCAGAACAGCGGTGGACTGGAGTTTCAGCTCAAAATATGGAAAAGCCAGGAAGGGGTCTTTAGGGTAGAGGGATGGCAGAGAAAGTTTCTTATAAGGAGCTGTGACGGAAGAAAGTAGGGTAATTGGCTTCTAATACAAGGAAGTAGTGTTTAAATGAGCTCACTGTCACACCCCACTTATCCCAGTGTCACATTCCCAGGTGCAAAAAGGAAAAAAACCTAGGAAACACCCAGTACATCCCTAAGCGCATTCCCTACAGGTTACTCTGGTGCGTGACTCTAACAGGGCTACCTTGTGAGAGGTGTCTGACACTGTAAAGTACATACATTACAAAAACACATGATTGTGTTAAAACACTGTGAACACCGACGCATGCGCATCAATGAGCATGTGAAGAAATGCGCGAATTTTTGCCTCCCTTGGCGCAAAACGCATGTGGTTTCAGAATGTTAAATAGTTAAAATCAGATGCACAAACGCGGACACAACGTGCGACAAGGTACCAGAACGCACACACAATCACGTGCAATAACGTGCGGATTATGCAAGCGCTTGGTGCGGAGTGGGACATAGCCTAAAGCATAAATAAAAAAGCAAAATGTTTAGTTTGATTTAAAAATGAAAAGTTTCATGGGTGAGAGCTCTTTGATAGATACAGTAGCTTGGTACACAAACTAATCGTATGAACCAACACGAACAATATAGTATAGGTATAGTATTGAGGTTAAATAAAAAAAAAATACGGCACATACAAGTCCAATCGAATCGCAATACACACATGTCATTGTAAAAATTGTTTTGTTCTTTGTTTTTTGACTACACGTTTTCTGGGTTGGGTGCGGTTTACCGCACCCATTTTGTTTGTTTTTTGGGGGACACAAAACCCCCACTTTTTCCTCATTTTTTTCCCCCACCAATGACTAAAGGTGATCAGATGAAGCAGAAAAAACAGAATAATGAAGGAAAAGAAATCCTTCTTGACTCCAAGTGGCTCGAAATTTCCTTGGATCAACTCTACCTATGTATAATACAGTAACTTGTAACATTCTTATGTTCAGAAACTCATCTCAGCTTTTTGCAACAACTTGCAATGAACCTTGCCGTCACCATGTCGAATGGAAGACAGTAACATATTACTGTGTTCACACCCTTTCCGAACTCTGAGTCTTAAGGGTATGTGCACTGTGAAACAGTTATCTTACTGGATAGCTGTAGCTTAAAATATAAATATTGTGTTTTTTTTGCCTATACCGTTATAACTACTTTTAGTGCTGATCTTGATGCTTGCCTCCTCCACGCAATCACATTTTTAGCAATGCCATAATGAGATTTCAACTCTACACCATCCACTGTCACTGAACCAGCTGGCTGTTCGCACGTGCACGCCTTCCATGTGGTTGATGTTAGTGTGATGCCCGTGATGTAATCATGAGCGGCATATACTGCAAGATTTGGTGTGTATATCTGCCACACGATTGACAATCACCGTGTGTAAACAGCCCACGTATTCTTTGACCATGTGGAGATTTGAAATCTCGTGGGGCGTGATTATAAAATCGGATTACAGTGGGGAGAAAGCAGCAAGATTCAAGCTAAAGGCAGGGTATGGGAGGTAATAGCGGGGTCCTCTGACATGCTCTGTTGATGAAGTGCCCAGATGTGTAAGTATGACCGTGATCTAACTTATACACAGTAATACGATCCCCAGGCAGCACTTGTCTCTTTTTTTTTTCCTCTTCTCCTTTGACTTAAAGGTAAATATTGATCACCCATATGCACAACCCTATGTCAGAAAAGGAGAAAAATCTAGTGGTTGTATGATGCATACCTACCTATTTACATCTTCGCTCCTATTGATTTTACCCTTGCGTTCCTGCGTGACAATAGTGAGCTGCCATTTCAGGTTCTAATGGTCCCTTTCTTCCCAGGATGCACCACGTCCGGGAATGTTTAACAGTAATTTCTACTGATTGCTGGGTCAAAATGCCTCAGATTCTCTACTGAGCAAACTGTAATCAACCCAGGCGCAGGGTCAAGCGCAAAACATACCGATCTCTATTAGGGGTCTGCACACAGAAGTCAGTTATTTCAGTTGAATTGTATTATACACAGACAAAATCGAAATGGGGTAAGTAATCGGATGAAAAGGACTGCTTTTTTTTAAAGCATATGTATTTGCACTGAACTCCCCTTTTAAATATCGAGTTAGAAATGTATGCCATAATGCTAGGTGGGGCAATTTAAAAACAAGTGGACCATTTAAAAAAAAAGACAGTCTGAAAAAAGAGTTCCCTTTGCTAAAGTAAAGTGAGTCAAGACGCCAATGGCAAATTTCCGTCTTCCCACGTCCGTAGTGGCGACTACGGGGTTCACCGGCACTACGGACGGCTCCGGGATACGAATCATAATGTGTATAGCACCCGACGGACGAGCCCATACCGCGTATGGGATTGGTCGTGTTACATGTATGAAGGGCTCCTTCGCAATGTGCTGACAGATACCTGTGATTGTCAGCAATTGGGAGGGAAATAGAAAGTGTATGCCCCCCCCCACCTTTAGAAACAACCTATAGAAGGTAATATAAAATTAGGCCATGGACGGCAGTGCGTGATGATTGATCGGATCTGTAGAGAGAAAAAATGTTGGAAATGACACAAATGAGGGAAACTGCCCCCATCAGTTTACTTTGAATACACCTATATGCAAAGTATTATAGTGAGGCAATTGGAAAATGCAGCCATTTAAGATATTTATTTGTACAGCCGAACAGATACAGCTCCATACCATTGGTGCTCTGTTCATTTAGTGTTAAACCTCGGTAACGTCGCAGGTAGAGAGGAGAATGTCATTTCTAGCATCACTAGTGAGTAGTGGATTCTGTAGTTTGCAACAGGCCGCACTGACGTCCTGAATTGCTTATGATTCCACTCTAACTAGTCTCAAATCTCCAGAATAGTCTGCAGGCATAGAAGATCTTAGTTTAAGTATTGTTCATTGGAATGATTGATACTCAGGTGCCAGCTTATACATGGTGTATACCCATGGCAATCCTATCGAGACCTGGAAGCCTTACTAATGGTTGCAAAACGTGCAATTAGAATGTTTGTTTTGTTAATGGTGAGTCATGCTACTGGAGAATGGATGAACTAGTTTGCCAGAGATGGCGAAATAATGTACATGTGTGAAAGACCAAACCTTTTGTGTAGAATGAAAAAAAGTGTGAGTATAGTGAGCACAAAAAAGAGTACCCAATACACTTTATACACAAAACATGTTAAAAGAAATGATCTCGTGCCACAACTTATCCATTTAACCCTTCCTGCACAGATCGTATATTCCACGATTCTGTGAGAGATGCTTAACTGCACAGATCGTGAAATACGCTCTGTGGCTCCTTTAAATTTTCAAAAACACCGGGTAGGGCCGACCCGGCGGGCAGCATTCAGCTGCCCCCTATCCTCGACCCCCCCGGTTGGGTCAAATCGAGGGGGGGGGATCGGGAGTTACAGTACCTTTCGAGCAGTACCTTTCAGATGCAGCCGAGTCCACGGGATGAAAGGAGGAAGCGGAAAGGGAGACCCCAGGTGACGTCACGGAGCTTCCTCTTCACGGGTTTCCTTGGAAGTGGTAGGAGTACAGCCTGGTGGGTCTAGTGGAGGTACTGCAGCTTGATCTCAATTTGATCAGCTGCAGTACCTGTATAGAAAAGCTGTCAAGCTGCAGCTTTCTATACATTTGTGAATGGAACTCAAAGTTTCCATTCACAAATAGGATTTTTCTAAGTCTTGTGCTACTAGCGAAGACTTAGAAAAAAAAGGGCGGACAGAGATCAATATGGTGAACTCTGATTACCAAATATTGATCTTTGCCATGAATGAAAAATCATTCCTGGGAAATGGAGTTTCCGGGAAGTGATTTTTCCGATCGGATTTCGATTTGGAAAACGGGACATTTATGCCCGTATTCAAAGTTCTGGATCATCCTAAGATTTGGGGGGATGCTGATGATTATCTTTGGAATGATGGGAAAAAAAGGGAGAAATACACACAAAAAAATTTAAAGTGATACACACACCCATAGGCGGGATTTTCCAGAGGCTTGGGGGGGCTTAGCCTTCCTAAGTGAAATCAGGGGAAAAAAAAAATTGATGGCGGAAAAAAAAAATGGATTATATTATCAGCAGCGTGCAGCCTTTCCCTGTCAAAGTTTAGCTGCAGCCTGAAGGGGAACTTGGTCCTACCCCTCTCCTCCCCCTTCCCATCCAGAGCCCGGCGGCGGTTATTCCAGTAATAACCTATGTTCCGCGTTTGGTGGAGGAGCCGTCTATGGGACTCTGGCAGCTATGAGGAAGAGAAAAGAGCATGGAAAATCCATGGGGGCTGGTGAATCAGATATTCCCCACACACGTTAAGGGAGAGACGCTGCAGCCAGCGGGTTGGGGAGAAGGAGGTAGCGGAGAGAGGGACACTCAGACGTGCAGTCGCCAGAAGACTGGTCGGGACAGGTTCAGCCACTGACAGCTGTCAATTGTTCTGCGGTTACAGGATGTTAGTTGCTTTGGAAAGGGAGTGGGGTCTTTTATTTAGAATTAAAATCAGGGATTTTGATTGAAGGGGTGATCTTATTAAAGACAATCTATCTATACATCTCTATCTATTATCGATCTATCGATCTTATCTATCACTATCTGATTATCTATCATCAGCATGCTATCTATTATCATGGTTATCTATCTATTTATCATCTATTATCATCTCGGTATCTATCTATCTATCATATATCTATCGATCTATCCTAATCACTATACTCTATATATCTATCTATATCTATCATCGCATCTATCTATTATATATATATCTCATATCATCTATTCATCGATCTATCTATCTCTCTAATCCTATCGATCGATCTATCTATCATCTATCATCTATCTATATATCTATCTTACGATCTAGTCTATAGATCATCATCATCATCTATCTCTATCTATCTATCTATCATATGATTGATCTCTCTATCTATCTATCTCTCATCTAGCTATCATCTATCTATCTTATCTATCTCTCCTCATCTATCATCATCTCTATCTATCTATCATTATCGTATCTATCTATCTATCAGCTATCTATCTCTCTATCTATCTCGATTTATCATCTAAGCAGGCTCATTCATTGCACCTTACTTACAAAAGTTAAGCAGGTTTCGTTTCGAAAAGGCAAAGCCCTCAATCACTCACTCATCACCTCACTCACTCAATCACACTAATTCTCCAACTTGCCGTGGAGGCAGACGGCTTAAATTTGGCAGGCTCCTTCATTGCACCTTTCTTACAAAAGTTAAGCAGGTTTCGTTTCGAAAAGGCAAAGCCCTCACTCACTCACTCACTTATCACCTCACTCACTCACTCATCACTAATTCTCCAACTTGCCGTGGAGGCAGACGGCTTAAATCTGGCAGGCTCATTCATTGCACCTTACTTACAAAAGTTAAGCAGGTTTACTTACACCTTACTTACAAAAGTTAATTCTCCAACTTGCCGTGGAGGCAGACGGCTTAAATTTGGCAGGCTCATTCATAGCACCTTACTTACAAAAGTTAAGCAGGTTTCGTTTCGAAAACGCAAAGCCCTCACTCACTCACTCACTCATCACTAATTCTCCAACTTGCCGTGGAGACAGACGGCTTAAATTAGGCAGGCTCATTCATTGCACCTTACTTACAAAAGTTAAGCAGGTTTCGTTTCAAAAAGGCAAAGCCCTCACTCACTCACTCACTCATCACTAATTCTCCAACTTGCCGTTGAGGCAGAAGGCTTAAATTTGGCAGGTTCATTCATTGCACCTTACTTACAAAAGCTAAGCAGGTTTCGTTTCGAAAAGGCAAAGCCCTCACTCACTCACTCACTCATCACCTCACTCACTCACTCACTCATCACTAATTCTCCAACTTGCCATGGAGGCAGACGGCTTAAATTTGGCAGGCTCATTCATTGCACCTTACTTACAAAAGTTAAGCAGGTTTCGTTTCGAAAAGGCAAAGCCCTCACTCACTCATCACCTCACTCACTCACTCATCACTAATTTTCCAACTTGCTGTGGAGGCAGACGGCTTAAATTTGGCAGGCTCATTCATTGCACCTTACTTACAAAAGTTAAGTAGGTTTCGTTTCGAAAAGGCAAAGCCCTCACTCACTCACTCACTCATCACCTAAATTTGGCAGGCTCATTCATTGCACCTTACTTACAAAAGTTAAGCAGGTTTCGTTTCGAAATTCCACCTGTAACACTCACTCACTCTCTCATCACTAATTCTCCAACTTGCCGTGGAGGCAGACGGCTTAAATTTGGCAGGCTCATTCATTGCACCTTACTTACAAAAGTTAAGCCACTACTAAACAAATCTAAACAAGCAGGAGGAATTGCTCTACCCAAACTGAAGGATTACTATCTATCCACAATACTAGAACAACTGAGATACTGGTGGACAACAACAAACCCAGCCAAAAACTGGATACAAATCAAAAATCATTCACTCCCAAATATACAATTAAATACAATGCTGGGATATAAAATCATTCACTCCCAAATATACAATTAAATACAATGCTGGGATATATCGCATTGGGAGGAAAAACTCCACAAAACCAACTAATCTCAGTAACGTTATACAATCTTTACCTCTGTCATCATTACAACTCGCCATACCAAATATCAACGTCAAAACATGGATTGATCATGGAATCGACTATATAGGCAATCTATATGAAAAGGGGAAACTTCTAACCTTCGACACACTAAAAAACAACTATCTAATCAACAACAAAGAATTTCTAAAATATCTCCATATCAGAAGTTTCCTACATTCTAAATGGAGTCAGAACCAACCCTTGGTACAAGACCAGTAAACTCTAATGGACCTTATTACCACACTAGACTCCAAAAAAAAAAACAATATCCAGAATATATCTCCAACTAAATAAGAAAAATATATATGAAGAGACCAACAACTACAAATCTTGGGCAAAAGATCTCCAAATAAACTTCACACAAGAACAATGGACGGAAGCCAATAGACAAATATTCAAACTTACTTAATGTATTACCCACTGGGAAATCAACAAAAAAATTATATACAGATACCACAGACACCCTAAACTACTATCCAGGTGGTTCCCATTGCACCTTACTTACAAAAGTTAAGCAGGTTTCGTTTCGAAAATGCAAAGCCCTCACTCACTCACTCACTCACTCACTCATCACCTCACTCACTCACTCATCACTAATTCTCCAACTTGCCGTGGAGGCAGACGGCTTAAATTTGGCAGGCTCATTCATTGCACCTTACTTACAAAAGTTAAGCAGGTTTAGTTTCAAAAAGGCAAAGCCCTCGCTCACTCACTCACTCATCACCTCACTCACTCACTCATCACTAATTCTCCAACTTGTAGTGGAGGCAGACGGCTTAAATTTGGCAGGCTCATTCATTGCACCTTACTTACAAAAGTTACTGTAAGCAGGTTTCGTTTCGAAATTCCACCTGTAACGGTGAGTGTCTGACATTGCATCTGTAACGGTGAGTATCTGACATTGCACAGACTGGTTGGTCTGATTTCAACCAAAATTTGTATGCATATACTCCTTTACCAGGAAAAGGTTAACAAAATATTTTTTTTAGGGTGGGGGTGAATTGGGGGGGGGAATAGAATTTTGAACTCCTGCACACTAACAGCTGGACCGATTTTTACCTAAATTTTAGGGTGTGAGCGGGACTGGCTGAGGTGTAAGGGGAAGGGTTTGGAGGGTGGACAGAGAGGAATAGTGGGGGGTATTGGGGGCGGATGGGGAGGGGTGTTGGGGGTTTTTTTCTCCACTGTCACATCCCCGATTACATGCTGTCCTAGCATCAACATTGCCAGAAGAGAACGCTCAAAAGACCCTAGGGAGAACACTGGCAATTACTGGATACTGGATATTAATGCATATGCACCACCACGAACAGAAACAAATTCTAACATACTTGATGTATATGGTATCTCTATTCTACACCCAATAGGTTTTTGAATAAATTCTTTTACTGAACAAAATATGTGTGTGTCCCCCCCAGCAGGTGATAGTGGAACATTCAACTGCCATATCTTCATCACTCAAGCCTTAAGATTTCACCAACGCCAATTTCTAAACTCTATACCATTTTATTTCATCGGCAAAATATTTATATTGACATTTTCATCCGATCGCTAGGGAGAACTGTGTCTTATTAAACATTTGATTAGCATCTGATTGGTTGCTGCAGGTTAACAGGCACAAACAAAATGTTGCCCTCTTGTTAAATCACTCCTAAGGTTAAATGGAAGTTCAAGGACCAATGTAAAATTTAACAGCGATCGAATTAGGATGTTAAATCTTCCCAAACAGCACTCGTTAACACAATCCGGCACAAGCAGAACAGTGACAAAGTGATGTACTACACGGTTGTATGAGAGGATGGCAGGTTGTGAAATTGCAATGTCCTTCAGATATAAAAATAACACTACAAGCACTTATCATCCCTATAAACAGTGCATTACAAACAATTCTATTTATCTCTCAGTGACGGGGGTCCTATTTATATAAAAAGATCAATAGTACAGGAGATTATGCGTATGCGTAACCAATATCTTTCCATTTACTTCCACCTTATGAATTGCGCAGATCATATGTTAATGGAGGGTGAAAGCTTGGAAAACTGTACGTTAGCTGCGGATAGAAAGTAGGACAGTGAACTGCCATGAAAATTAATTATCGTTATGTTATTATACAATTATCAATTGTGCCTATTGACACCTATAGTTCTTTACTTATGAGATGAAAATCACTCTCAATGTACCAGGGGACTATTAAGAAAAAATGCCAAAAAAAATAGCAAAAAGCAGAAAAGGTGATTACAAAAAAAACACCTCTGTGCTTGTCAACATCTACAAGTGAATAAAAAAACCCTGAAATTTCAATCCCTTATATAGTGTGATTGACATCACTGAGTACATCACTGGTGACATCATCAAGGGATAGAAATTTCTAGAATACCTAGAGTGAATGACATCTAGGAAGGACTAGCAGACCTATTGAGAGTGGGTAATGTGTACAGTTAAATAACTAACAGACACACATTGAGAGTGGCTGATGGGTAATGTATAGTTAAATAACTGACATATTGAGAGTGGCTGATGGGTAATATGTACAGTTAAATCACTAGCAGACCTATTGAGATTGGCTGATGGGTAATGTGTACAGTTAAATACCTAACAGACCAACACTAAGAGTGGCGATGCGTTAATGTGTCAGTTAATAACTAACAGACACACATGAGAGTGGCTTATGGGTAATGTCTACAGTTCAACAACTAACAGACATATACTGGAGAGTGGCTGATGGGAAATAATGTGTACAGTGAAATAACTAACCAGGACACACTGAGAGTGGCTGATGGGTAATGTGGACGTTAAGTAACTAACAGACACACACTGAAGTGGCTGATGGTAATGTGTACAGGTAAATAACGAACAGACAACACGAGAGTGGCTGATGGGTAATGTGTACGTTAAATAACTAAGACAACCACTCAGAGTGGCTGATGGGTAATGTGTACAGTTAAATAACACATACCCTCCAACTGTACCGATTTGCCCGCTATTGTACCGTTTTTAATAGTGCAGTACGGGTAAAAGGCAAATACTGGCTTGTACGGGGATTCAGTGTGGTGTTAAAATTGTAAGTACTACTGTTAAATACATTCATTTATTCAGCTTATTATATTGTCACTCTCCGTCCCCAACTCAGCATCAGACTGCATTTCCTTCCCTTCACCTTCTTCACGTGTGTCCGTATCTATCTATCTATCTATCAACTATATCTATCTATCTAACTTTCATCTATATAGCTATCTATCTATCTACACATCTATAATCTATATATATAAAAATAGACATAACCAAGGTTCCAGGGCATAGGAGCGCTCTCGATGGCCTCTTGTCCTTTTCGGCGTTCAGCATGCAAAGCCTACCTCGGAACAGAGACTTCGAAGTTCGCGCCGATTACTGCAATATAAAGATGATTAGTCCCATTGTATGTACTTTTGATTCAATATCTATCTATCATCTATCATGCTCTCTATTATCCTATCTATCTTCTATTCTGATCTATCTAGCTTGATCTCTATCAATCTATCTTTATCATCTATGACTAATAAAAGGCAAAGCCCTCACGCCCTCACTCACTCACTCACCCACTCATAAGTAATTCCCACTTGCCGTGGCGGCAGGACGGCTTAAAAATTTGGCAGGCTCATTCATTGCACCTTACTTAAAAAGTTCAGCAGGTTCGTTTCGAAAGGGCAACGCCTCACTCACTCACTACTTATCACCTCACTCACTCAGCCACCTATTCTCCAACTTGCCGTGGAGGCCAGACGGCTAAATTTGGCAGGCTCAATTACAGTGCACTTACTTACGAAAGTTAAGCAGCGTTTCGTTCGAAAAGGCAAAAGCCCTCACTCACTCATCACCTCACTCTCTCACTCCTCACTCAGCATATTCTCAACTGCCGTGGAGGCAGACGGATAAATTGCAGGTCATTTACATTGCACCTACTACAGAAGTAAGCAGTTTGTTTCGAAAAGGCAAAGCTTCACGCACTCACGCACACTCACTCATCACTAATCCCAGCTTTCCGTGGAGGCAGACGGCTTCAATTGGCATGCTCATTCATTGCACCCCTATACAACAGTTTAAGCAGGTTTCGTTTCGAAAAGGCAAGCCCTCACTCACTCACTCATCACCTCACACTCACTCACTAATCATCAATAATTCGCCAACGTGCAGTGGAGGCAGACAGGCTAATTTTGGCAGGCTCATTCATTGCACCTTCCTTACAGAAGTAAGCGTTTCGTTTCGAAAAGGCAAACGGCCCACTCACTCACTTCACTCACTAATTCTCAATTGCGTGGAGGCGATGGCTAATTTGGCAGGCTCATTCATGCACCCCCCCCTTATTAAAAGTTCAAAGCAGGTTTAGTTTCGAAGCGAAAACGGCCAACAGACCCGACACCCCCACTCCCGCATACACTCCCTTCACTCCCACCATGACTCCAATAATCTCCAACTTGCGGGGCCGGAGATCCGGCTTCAATGGAGGCTCATTCATTGCACTTACTACCACAGTTTAAGCAGTTCCGTCGAAAAGGCACGAAGCCCGACACTCCCTCACTTCCATCACTAATTCTCAAACTTGCGTGGAGGCAGAGGCTTAAATTTGGCAGGTCATTCATTGCAACCTACTTACAACGTCAGCAGTTCGTTGCGAAAGCGCAAGGCCTCGACTGCTATCTTACTCACCATTACTCTTTTTTTTCACCTTATCAATAATCTCCCACGATTGCCGTTGGAGGCAGCCGGCTCCCCCCTCCCCGCTCACACATTGCTTGTGCCATTCTATTAATGACACCTTACATTTACCAAGCTACGCAGCGGTCGCGTTCGAAAAAGGCAAGCCTCCACACTTCCCGTAACATCACACTCACCCTACACAGACACCTCACCACCTCCACCTCACACTGAACACGCACTTCTCCACTTGCACCCGTGGCACCCGCGACCCCCCCCCCCCCCCCCCCAGACACACCGACCCCCACGACAGACTACCAATTTGGCGGCTATTCATTGCACCTTACTTACAGAAGTTAAGCAGGTTTGTTTCGGAAAAGGCAAAGCCCCTCACTTCACTCACTACCACTCTCACTAAATCTCCAACTTGCCGTGGAGGCAGACGGCGTAATTTGGCAGGCTCATTCATTGCGCATTACTTTACAAAAGTTAAGAAGGTGTACGTTTCCAAAGGCAAAGCCCTCACTCACATCAATCATCCCTACCACTCACTTCACTCACTCCACATCACTAATTCTCACAACTGGCCGTGGAGGCAGACGGTGCGATTTGGCAGGCTCATTCATTGCACCTTACTTTTAAACAAAAGTTAAAGCAGGGTTTCGTTTCGAAAAGGCAAGCCCTCACTATACCTAATCAATAATTCTCCAACCTTGCGTGGAGGCAGACGGCCTTAAATTGGCAGGCTCATTAATTGCACACTTATTACCAAAAGTTAAGCAGGGTTTCGTTCGAAAAGCGCAAAGCCCTCCACTCACTCATTCACCATCACTCACTCACTCATACTTAATCTCCAACTTGCCGTGGGGCGGGAGGCCTTAAATTGGAGGTCATTCATTGCACCTTAAGTTACAGGAGTTAAGCAGGTTTCGTTTCGAACAAGGCCCAGCCTTATCACTCACTCATCAATAATCTCCAACTTGCCGTGGAGGCCGACGGCTTAAACTGTGGCAGGCTCATTACATTGACCCTTACTTACAAAAAGTTAAGCAGGTTTCATTGCGAAAAGGCAAAGCCCTCACTCACTCACTCATCACACTACATCACTACTCACTATCAACTATCAACTAATTCTCCAACTTGCCGTGGAGCAGACGGCTTAAATTTGGGCGGCTCATTCTTGCACCTTACTACAAAGGGTTAAGGCGGTTTCGTTTCGAAAGGCAAAGCCCACTCACTCACTCCAATCACCACTAATTCTCCAACTTGCTGTGGAGCGCAGACGGCTTAAATTTGGCGGCTCATTCATGCACGTCATTACCAAAGTTAACGAGGTTTCGTTTCGCAAGGCACGACAGCCTCACTCATCACTACTCTATCACCGCCACTCACCACCTCCATACTAATTTCCAACTTGCGTGGCAGAGACGAGCTTAACATTGGCAGGCTCATTCCATTTGCCAACCCTACTTACAAAGTAAGCGGTGTCGTGTTCGACAAAGGCAAAGACTCCCACTAGCACTCACAATCATCACATCCCTCCTCACTCATCACCTAATTCTCCAACTTGCGTGGAGGCAGACGGCTTAATTTGGCCAGCGCATTCATTGCACCCTTCTAATTACAACAAGTTAACACAGTTTTCGTTCGAACGGCACAGCCAGCTCACTCACCTCACCACTACCCTTATTCTTCCCCAACTGACTGTGGAGGAGCGAGGCTTTACACCATTTGCAGGTCATAATTGCCCTTATTTACAAAGCTATACAGCACCCCCGGTTCGTTCGAGAAAAGGCAAAGCACATACACTCACTCAACTAATCACCACTCACTCCTTCCACTCATCACATAATTTCCCACTTGCGTTCGGACGGCAGCGGCTTAATTGGCGGACCTCATACATACCATTGCACACTTACTTACCCAAAACGTAACGCCCAGGATTTCTTGTTCGACAAAGGCAAAGGCCCTCCCTCATCACTCACTCACTCATCACCCACTCACTCACTAATCTCACAACTGCCATGGAGGCAGGGCTTAATTTGGCTAGGCCTCACAATCCCCTCACCTACTCCCTTACAAAAGTAAGCAGGTTTCGTTTTTGAAACAGTGCAACAGCCCAATACTCACCTACACTCACCTCCCACCTATCACCCCCCCATCACCTACATACTCCCAAATGCACCCGTGGAGGCAAGGGGCCTGCAAACTCATTGGCAGGCTCACTCATTGCACCTTACTTCAAAAGTTAAGAGGTTTCGTTTTCGAACCAGGCAAAGCACTCACTCACTCCTAACATCACTCATCACCTCACTCACTCACTCACTAAGTTCCCAAACTGTGTCAGTGGAGGCAAGCTGGCAGATGGCTACAACCACTTTGGCAGGCTCAGTCATTGCACATTATTACAAAAGTCTAAGCATGTTTCGTTTCAGAAAACCAGCACACAGCCTTAAATCACTCACTGCCATCTACTCATCACTTAATTCTTCAACTTCCGCGGAGAACGCAACGGCTACTTTACAATTCCTGGCAGGCTCATTCATCTTCACACCTACTACCACAAAAGGTTAAGACAGGTTTCGTTGTCGAAGGCAAAGCCTCTCCTCACTAATATCACTCACTACACATCCATCGACCTGCACTCACCACCACTCACCACTAAGCCATCCCACTGCATCGAGGCAGACGGCTTAAATGAGGCAGGTCATTCATTTATTGCACCTTACTTACAAAAGTATGTTAAGCAGGGTATTCGTTCAAAGCAAAGCTCTCATCAACCAACTCACTCATACCTCACTCACTCACTCACTGCACACATAACTAATTCTCCAAACATGAGCGTGGAGGCAGACGGTCCACCTTAAATTAGGAGGCCTCATTTCATTGCAAGCGTTACTTACAAGTAAGGCAGGTTTGCGTTTCCACGAAAACGCAAAAGCCTCTCACGCAATCACTCACCATATCACTATTATCTCCACTGCCTGGGGAGGGAGCGGCTTAAATTGGCAGGATCATGGCTATTATTGCACCTTAACTTACAAAAGTTAAGCAGGTTTCGTTTCAAAAAGGCAAAGCTCACTCACTCACTCACTCATCACCTCAATCATCACTCACTCATGCACTAATTTACAAAGTGCGTGGAGGCAGCGGCATTGAATTGGAGGAGGCTCATCGTTGCATGTTACTTACAAAAGTTAAGCAGGTTTCAATTCGAAAACGCAAAGCCCTCCTCACTCACTCACTCACTCTTAAACACTAATTCTCCCAACTTGCCGTGGAGGCAACGGGTAAAATTGGCCATGCTCATCATTGCACCTTATTAAACAAAGTTAAGCAGTTTCGTTTTCGAAAGGGCAAAGACCTACTACTCACTCACCATCACTAATTCTTCACACTTGCCGTGGAGGCAGGACGGCTTAAATTGGCAGGCCATGCATTGCAACCATACTTAAAAATAAGCAGGTTCGATTTCGAAAGGCCAATAGCTCTCCACTCACCACAGTCACTCATCACCTCACTCATCACTCACTCAGTCACACTAATTGCTCCAACATGCAGTGAAGGCAAGACGGGCTCTAAATTGGCAGGCTATTTATTTGCACCTTACTTACAAAAGTTAAGGCATGGTTTCGTTTCAAAAAGGGCAAGTCTCATCCTCACTCACTCATCACCTCACCACTCACTAATCACTCACTCACTCACTCACTATCACTAAATTCTCCAACTTGCCGTGGAGGGCTAGACGGCTTAAATTTAGGAGGCTCATTCATTGCACGTTACTTACAAATTAAGCAGGTTTCGTTCGAAACGCAAAAGCCCTCACCTCACTCATCATAATTCTCCAACTTGCCGTGGAGGCAGGGCTCTAAATTTGGCGGCTCATTCATTGCACCTTACTGTACAAAAGTAGCAGGTAGTGGTTTCGTTCGAAAAGGCAAAGCCCTCACTCTTTCCTCATCACCTCACTCACTCACTCACACTAATTCTCAACTGACCGTGGAGGACGACGGCTCTTTAAATTTGAAGAGGCTCATTCATGTGCACTTCTACACAAAAGTAAGCAGGTTTCGTTCGAAAAGGCAAAAGCCTCACTCACCTCACTAACTCACTCATCATAATTCTCCAAATTGCCGGGGAGGCAACGCACGGACCTAATTGGGCAGGCTATTCATGCACCTTACAATTACAAAAGTTATAGGACAGGATTTTGTTTCGAAAGGCAAAGCACCTACTCCAATCACTCACTCATCATCAATAATTCCCAACTTTGCGTGAGGCAGCGGCTTAAATTTGGGCAAGCTCATTCATTGCACCTTACTTACAAAGTTTTTAAACAGGTTCGTTTCGTTCGAAAAAAAGGCAAAGCCCTCACCACGTCCTCATCACCTCCACTCACTCACTCACTCACTTCACACTAATTCTCCAATTGCCGTGGAGGCAGACGGCTTACTTCTAAATTTGGCAGGACCATTTCATTGCACCTACTACAAAAGTAAAGCAGGTTTCGTTTGCAAAAAAGGCCAAAGCCCTCACTCACTCACCTCACTCTCACTCACCACTAATCTCCAAACTTGGTGGGAGCAGACGCCTTAAATTTGGTATAAGGCTCATTATAGACACATTATTACAAAAGTTAAGAGTTCGTTGAAAAGGCAAAGCACCTCATCAATCACTACTCCATCACCTCACTCACTCACTCATCACTAATTCTCCAACTGCCGTGGAAGCAGACGGCTAATTCTGCCAGGCCATTCATTGCACTACGTACAAAAGTTAAGCAGGGTTTCGTTTCGAAAAGGCACAAAGCCCTACTCACTCACTGCACTCACTCACTCAGCCCTCACTACTCACTATCTCCACTTGCCGTGGGAGGCAGAGCGGCTTTAAATTGGCAGGCTCATCATGCCTGTACTTACAAAAGTTTAAGCAGGTTCGTTTCGAAAAGGCAAAGCCCTCACTCACCTCACTCACTCACTCATCACTAATTCTCCACTTGCAGTGGAGGCAGAAGGCTATTAATTGAGCAGGCTCATTCATTGCACCTTACTTACAAAAGTAAAGAGGGTTTCGTGTCGAAAAGGCAAAGGCCTCACTCACTCACTCACTCACTCATTACTAATTCTCCAATGCCGTGGAGCAGACGGCTTAAATTTGGCGGGTCCATCAATTGCCACCTCATTTACAAAAGTTAAAGCAGTTGTTTCGGAAAAGGCAAGGCCCACTCACTCATCACCTCACTCCACTCACTCACTCACTACATCATAATCTCCAACTTCGTGTGGAGGCAGACGGTTAAAATTGGCGGCTTCATTTCATTGGCACCTTACTACAAAAGTTAGAAGGTTTCGTTCGAAAAAGGCAAAGCTCTCACTCATCACTCTCACTCACTCACTTCATCACTCATCACTAATCTCCAACTTGCTGTGGAGGCGACGGCCGTTAAATTTGGCAGGCTCACTTCATAGCACCTTACTTACAAAAGTAAAAGCCGTTTTCGTTCGAAAACGCAAAGCCCTCACTCACTCACTCACTTCATCCACAATTCTCCAACTTGCCAGTGGAGACAAGACGGGGCTTGGAAATTAGGCAGGTAATTCATTGCACCATACTACAAAAGTAAGCAGTTTCGTTTCAAAAAGGCAAAGCCCTCATCAACTCACTCAGCTCATCACTAATTTCACACTAATTGCCGTTGAGGCAGAAGGATAAATTGCAGGTTCATTCATTGCCACCTTACTTTACAAAAGCTAAGCAGGTTTCGTTTCGAAAAGGCAAAGCCCTCCACTCACTCACCTCCACCATCACCTACTCACTACTCACTCATCATAATCTCCAACTTGCCATGGAGGCAGACCGGCTCTTAAATTTGGCAGCTCTTCATTGCCCTTGACTTACAAAAGTAGCAGGTTTTCGTTTCGAAAAAGGCAAAGCCCTCACTCACCATACTCACCCTCACTCACTGCATCATCACTAATTTTCCAAACTTGCTGTGGAGGCAGACGGCTTCTAAATTTGGCAAGGCTCATTCATTGCCCACCTGTACTTACAAAAGTAAGTAGGTTCGTTTCGAAAAGGAAAGCCCTCACTCACTCACTCCCACTCATCACCTCACTGCTCTCACCTCACTCACTCATGCACTAATTCGTCCAACTTGCCGTGGAGGCAGACGGCTCTTAAATTTGGCAGGCTCTTTCATTGCACGCCTTAATTACAAAAGTTAAAAGCAGGTTCGTTTCAAAAAGGAAAAAGCCACTCACTCACTCATCACTCACTCATCACTAATTCTCCACTTGCCGTGGAGGCAGACGGCTTAAATTTGGGCAAGCTCATTCATTGCACTTATACTTACAAAAGTTAAGCAGGTTTCGTTTAAAAAGGCAAAAGCCCTCAATACTCCCTCATCACCTCACTCACTATCAATCACCACTAAATCTCCAACTGCCGTGGGGCAGACGGCGTAAATTTGGCAGGATCTTCATTGACCTTTCTACAAAGTTAAGCAGTTTCGTTTCGAAAAGGCAAAGCCCTCACTCACTCACTCACTTATCACCATCCACTCACTCATCATCACTAATTCTCCAACTTGCCGTGGAGCCAGATGGCTTAAATGCTGGCAGGCTACATTAATGCAACTCTTACTTACAAAAGTTAAGCAGTTTACTTACACACTTACTTACAAACGTAATTCTCCAAAACTTTTGCGCGTGGAGCGCAGACGGCTTCTTAACACTTTGGCAGGCTACATTTCATAGGCACCTACTGACAAAGTTAAGCAGGTTAGTTTCGCAAAGGCAAAGCCTCACTCAATCATCACTACCATTAGCTAAAAAAAAAAAAAAAAACCCTAAAAATTCTACCAACATGCCGTGGAGGAAGACGGTCTTAAATTTGGCGGCTCATTATTGCACCTCACTTACAAAAGTTAAGCAGGGTTTCTTTCAAAGGCAAGGCCCTCACTCACTCTCACCTCACTCACTCACTCACTCACTCATCACTAATTCTTCCAAATGCTGGGGAGGCAGAGGCTAATTGGCAGGCTCTCATTGCACCTTACTTACAAAGTTAAGCAGAGTTTCGTTTCGAAAAGGGCAAAGCTCTCACTGCATCACTCATCACCTCACTCAACTCACTCCACTCATCCACTATGTCTGCAAACTGGCTGTGGGGCAGACGGTCTTAAATTGTCAGGCTCATTCATAGCACCTTATTACAAAAGTTAAGCAGGTTCGTTTCGAACAACGCAAAAGCCTCACTACTAACTCAATCATCACTAATTCTCCAACTGCCGTTGGAGACAGACGGGCTTTAAATTGAGCAGGCTCATTCATGCACCTTACTTACAAAAGTTAAGCAGGTTTGTTTCAAAAAGGCAAAGCCCTACTCACTAACACTCATCACTAATTCTCAAACTTGCGTGGTTATGGCAGAAGGCTTAAATTTGGCAGGTTCTTCATTGCACCTTACTTACAAAACGCTAAGCAGGTTTCGTTTCGAAAAGGCAAAGTCTCACTCACACTCCAATACTTATCACCTCACTCACTCACTCAATCATCACTATTCTCCAACTTGGCATGGAGGCAGACGCTTAAATTGGCAGGCTCATTATTGCACCTGACTTACAAAGTAAGCAGGTTTCGGTTTCGAAAAGCAAAGCCCTCACCTCACTCATCACCTCACTCACTCACTCATCACTAATTTTCCAACTTGCTGTGGAGGCAGACGGGCTTAAATTTGGAAGCTCATTCATTGCACCTTCTATTACAAGGTTCAACGAGTGTTCGTTTCGAAAAGGCCAAAGCCTCCACTCACTCACTCACTCATCACCGTCACTCTCTACACCATCACTCATCACTAATTCCAACTTGCCGTCGGAGGCAGACGGACTTAAATTTGGCAGGCTCATCATGCACCTTACTTACAAAAGTTAAGCAGGTTTAGTTCAAAAAAGGCAAGCCCTCACTCACTCACTCACTCACTCATCACTATTCTCCAACTTGCGTGGAGCAGACGGATTAAATTTGGCAGGTCATTCATTGCCCACCGTACTTACAAAAGTTAAGCAGGTTTCGTTCGAAAAGCAAAGCCCTCAATCACTCATCATCACCCACTCACTCAATCACACTAAATCTCCAACTTGCCGTTGGGGCAGACGGCTTAATTTGGCAGGCATCCTTGCATTGGCACCTTTCTTACAAAAAGTTAAGCAGTTTCGTTTGAAAGGCAGAGCCCTCACTCACGACTCACTATCACCCTCACTTAACTCACTCATCACTAATCTCCAACTGCCGTGGAGGCAGACGGCGTAAATCTGCAGGCTCACTTCATTGCCACCTCCTTACAAAAAGTTAAGCCGGTTTACTTACACCTTACTTACAAAAGTAATTCTCCAACTTGCCGCTGGAGGCAACGGCTTCTTAAATTTGGCAGGCTCATTCAATAGCACCTTACTTACAAAGTGAAGCAGGTTTCGTTCGAAAAGCAAAGCCCTCACTCACTCACTCAATACAGCACAATTCTCCAACTTGCCGTGAGACAGACGGCTTAAAATAGGCAGGTCATTCATGCCACTCGTACTTACAAAAGTAAGGCGGTTTCGTTTAAAAAGGCAAAGCCCCCACATCACTTCACTCTCTCACACTAATTCTCCAACTTGCCGGGAGGCAGACGGCTCTTAATTTGGCCAGCTCATTCATTGACCTACTTACAAAGTTATGAAGCAGGTGGTTCGTTTCAAAAAGGCAAAGCCCCCAATCACTCACTCACTCAATACACAATTCTCCAACTTGCGTGGAGCAGAAGGCTCTTAAATTTGGCAGGTTCATTTCATTGCACCTTACTTACAAAAGGCTAAAGCAGGTTCGTTTTCGAAAAGGACAAGCCCAACTCACGCACTCATCATCACCTCACTCACTCACTCACTCATCAGCTAATTCTCAACTTGGCCATGGAGGCGGACGGCTTAAATGTTGCAGGGCTCATTCATTGCACCTTACTTACAAAAAGTAAAGTAGGTTCGTTTCGAAAAGGCAAGCACTCACTCAACATCATCACTCACTCATCAACTCATCACTAATTATCCAAATCTGCTGTGGAGGCAGACGGACTTAAATTGGCAGCTCATTCATTGACCACACTACTGTACAAAAGTGTAAGTAGGTTTCGTTTCGAAAAGAGCAAAGCCCTCACACTCACTCACTCATCACCACTCTCTCCACTCACCACATCATCACTAATCACAACTGGCGGGAGGCAGGAACGGCTCTAAATTTGGAAGGCCTCATTCATTGCCACACTTACGGACAAAGTTAAGCAGGTTTCGTTTCACAAAGGCAAAGCCCTCACTCACGCACTCATCATCTCACTAAATTCGTCCAACTTGCCGGGAGGCGCACGGCTTAATTTGGCAGCCTCATTCATTGCACCTCACTTACAAAAGTTAAGCAGTTTCGTTTCGAAAAAGGCAAGCCGACTCAAATCATCACTCATACACCGCCCACCACTCCATCACACTAATTCTCAACTTGCCGTGGAGGCAGCGGCTTAAATTTGGCAGGCTCCTTCATTGCACCTTTCTTCAAAGTAAGCAGGTCGTTGCGAAAAGGCAAAGCCCTCACTCACTCACTCACTTATCACACCTCACTCACAACTCTCAATATTCTCAAACTTGCAGTGGAGGCAGACGGCTTAAATCTTGGCAGGCTCATTCATTGCACCTACTTTACAAAGTTAGCAGTGTGTTACTTACACCTACTTACAAAAGTTAATTCTCCAACTTGCCGCTGGAGGCAGAGCTTAAATTGGCAGGCTCATTCATACACCTTACTACAAAAGTTAAGCAGGTTCGTTTTCGAAAAAGCAAAGCCTCACTACTCACTCCGACTCATACTAATTCTCCAATTGCGTGGAGACAGACGGCTCCTTAAATTAGGCAGGCTCATTCATTGCACCTTACTACAAAAAGTTAAGCAGGTTTCGTTTCAAAAAGGCAAAGCCCCCCACCACTCACTCACTCATCACTAATTCTCCAACTTGCCGGACGGATGGAGGAAGCGAAGAAGGCTTAAATTGGCAGGTTCATTCATTGCACCTCTACTTACAAAGTTAAGCAGGTTTCGATTCGAACAGGCAGAAGCCTCACTCACGTCACATCACTCATCACCACTCACGCACTCACTCAGCAATAATTCTCCAACTTGCCGTGGAGGCAGACGGCTAAATTTGGCGGCTCATTCCATTGACCTATCTTACACAAAGTTAAGTAGTTTCGTTTCGAAAAAGGCAAAGCACCTCACTCACTCATACCCTCACTCACTCCGAATCCACTAATTTTCCAACTTGCCTGTGGAGGAGAGGCAATTTGGCAGTGCTCATCATTGCACTTTATTACAAAAGTTAAGTAGTTTTCGTTATCGAAAAGCAAAGCCCCTCACTCCTCACTCAATCACTCATACACTAATCTCCAACCCTTGCCGTGGAGGCACACGGCTTCGTAAAATTTGCCAGGCTATTCATTGCACCTTAATACAAATTAAGCAGGTTGTTCAAAAAGGCAAAGCCCTCACTTCACTCACTCACTCACTCATCACTAAGTCTACCAACTTGCGTGGAGGCAGGCGGCTAAACTTTGCAGGAGCATTTCATGCCTTACTTACAAACGTTTGAAGCAGGTTCGTTTCGAAAAGGCAAAGACCTCACTCACTCACTAATCACCTCACTCACTACTCACACTAATTCATCCAAACTTGCCGTGGAGCAGACGGCTTAAATTTGGCAGGACTCATTAATTGCACCTTTCTTACAATAGTAGCCAGGTTGTCGTTCGAAAAGGCAGCCCTCACTCACTCACTCACTTCTTACCTCACTCACTCACTCCACACATTCTCCCAACATTGCCGTGGAGGCAGTACGGTGACTTAAATCTGGCAGGCTCATTTATTGCACCTTACTGTACAAAAGTAAAGCAGGGTTTCGTTTCGAAAAGGCAAAAAAGGACCACCTCAATCACTCACTCACTCACTCATCACTAATTCTCAACTTGCCATGGAGGCAGACGGCCTTAATTTGGCCAGGCTATTCATGCCCTTTACTTACAAAGTAGAAGGTTTTTTTCGAAAAGGCAAAGCCTCACTCATCACTTCACTAACTCATCAATAATTCTCCAACTTGCCGTGGGAGGCAAGACGGCCTACATAAAAATTTGGCAGGCCATTCACTGCACCGTACTAAAAAGTTAAAGCAGGTGTTCGTTTCGAAAAGGCAAACCTCCTCTTACTCATCACCTCACACTAGCATCACTCAATCATCACTAATTCTCCAACTTGCAGTGGAGGCAGACGGCTTCTAAATTTGGCAGGCTATTCATTGCAACCTGACTTACAAAGTTAAGCAGGTTTCGTTCGAAAAAGCAAAGCCCTCACTCACTCATACACTCACCACTAATTCTAATTGCTGTGGAGGCAGACGGCTTATTGGGTGAGGCTCATTAGCACACTTATTTACAAAAGTTAAGAGGGTTTCGCTTCAGAAAAAGCGCCAAAGCAGCACTCAAGCTCACGTCACTCCACTCAGTACTACCACTCATCATCAAAACTTCTCCAATTTGCCGTGGAGGCAGACGGCTTAATCTGGCAGGTCATTCATTGATCTCTTACTACAAAGTTAAGAGTTCGTTTCGAAAGGCAAAGCCTCACCACTCACGCACTCATCACGAATCTTCCAAGTGCGTGGAGGCAGACGGCTTAAATTTGGCAGGCGTCATTCATTGACAATTACTTTCAAAAGTTAAGCAGGTTTCGTTCGAAAAAAGCCAAAGCCCTCAACTCACATCACTCACTCACTCATCACCTTCACTCACTCACTAATTTTCAAACTTGCCGTGGGGAGGAAGACGCTTAAATTTGGTAGGCCATTCATGCCACCTACTTACAAAAGTTAAAGCAGGTGGTTGCGTTTTGAAAAGTCAAAGCCCTTACTCATCACTCACTCACTCACATAATCTCCAACTTGCCGTGGAGGCAGAGTCTTAAATTTGGCAGACTCATTCATTGCACTCTACTTACAAAGTAAGCAGTTTCAGTTTCGAAAGGGCCCAAAGCCCCCTCACCATCCACTCAATCAACCCACTCAACACACTCATCACTAATTCCTCAACTTGCCGTGGAGGCAGATGGCTTAAATTTGGCAAGGCTATTCATTGCAACCTATTAAAAAGTTAGCAGGTTCGTTTCGAAAAGCAAAGCCCTCCACTCACTCAACTCACTCACTATCATAATCTCCAACTTGCCATGGAGGCAGACGGATTAAATTTGGCAGGCTACATTCATTGACACCTTACTTACAAAGTTAAGCAGGTTTGTTTTTCGAAAAGCAAAGCCCTAACTCAATCACTCACCACTCATCCATAATGCTCCAACTGCGTGGAGGCAAGACGGCTCTGAAATGTGTGGGGCTCATTCACTGACCTTACTTACAAAAGTTAAGCGGTGTTCGTTTGCGAAAAGGCAAAGGCCCTCCTCATTTACTTCATCACCTCACTCACAGTTCACTCCACTCATCACTAATTCTCAACTTGCCGGGGAGCGCAGACGGCCTCTTACTTAAATTTGGCAGTGCTCATCAATTGCCACCTACTTACAAACGTTAAGGGCAGGTTCGTGTTCCGAAAAAGGCAAAGCCCTCACTCACTCACTCACTCACTCACCACTAATTCTCCAACCTGCTGTCGGATGGCAGACGCTTTAATTTGGTAGGCTCATTCATGGCACCTTATTATACAAAAGTTAGCAGGTTCGTTCGAAAAGGCAAATCCCATCACTCACTTCACTATCACACCTCACTCATCACTCATCACTTAATTCTCCACTTGCCGGGAGGCAGAACGGCTTACAATCTGCAGGCTCATTCATTGCCTCCTTACTTACAAAAGGTAAGCAGGTTCGTTTCGAAAAGGCAAAGCCCTCACTCCCTAACATCATCATTAAGTCTCAACTTGCCGTTGGAGGAGACGGCTAAAATTGGCAGGCTCATTACAATTGCACCTTACTTTCAAAAGTTAACAGGTTCGGTTTCGAAAAAGCAAGCCATCACTCAATCCTCATCACTCATCACCTCACTCACTCACTAATTACTCCAACTTGCGTGGAGGCAGGACGGTCTTAAATTGGGAGGCTTCATTTATTGCACCTTACTTAAACAAAATGTTAAGCGGTGTTGTGTCGAAAGCGGGCACAGCCCTCACTCCTCACCTTCAACTCACCATCAATAATTCTCCAACTGCCGTGGGGCAGACGGGCTAAATTTGGCAGGCTCATCATTGCACCCTTACTCTACAAGTTAAGCAGTTTCGTTTCGAAAAAGGCAAAGCCCTCACTCACTCACTAACTGCATCCTAATTTCCAAAAAAACTGCGATGGAGGTCAGACGGCTGTCTTAAATTGGCGGCTCACTTCATTGCACCTGACTTACAAAATGCTAAGCGGTTTCGTTTCGAAAGGCAAAGCCCTCACTCACTCACTCACATCATCACAATTCTCCAACTTGCCGTGGAGGCAGAAGGCTTAAATTGCAGGCTATTACATTGCACCTTACTTACAAAAGTTTAACAGGTTCGTTCGAAAGGCAAAGCACTCCACTCCCTCACGTCATCACCTCACTACACTCACTCAGTCACAATTCTCCAACTTGCTGTGGAGGCAGACCGTTCTAAATTGGCAGGCTCATTAATTGCCCTTACTTACAAAAGTTAAGCAGGTTTCGTTTCGAAAGGCCAAAGCTCCCACTGCAACTTACCTCATCATTAAGTAATTGTCTCCAAAATTCCGGGAGGCGACGGCTTAAATTTGGCGGATATTCATTGCACCTACTTACAAAGTTAAGCAGGTTTCGTTTCGAAAAGGCAAAGCCTCACTCACTCACTCATCAACTAATTCTCCACTGCCGTGGAGGCAGATGCTTAAAAGTTGGCAGACTCATTCATTGAACCTACGTACAAAGTTAAGCAGGTTTTGTTTCGAAAGGCAAGCCCTCACCACTCACTCACTCATCACCTTCACTCACTCACTCATCCACTTAATTCTACAACTTGCCGTGGAGGCAGACGGGCTACAATCTGGCAGGCCTCATTCATTGCCAACCTCTACTTACAAAAGTTAAGCAGGTTCGTTTCGAAAAGGCAAAGACCTCACTCACAACTCACTCACTCATCACTATTCTCCAACTTGGCACGTGGAGGCAGAGCTAAATTTGGCAGGCTCATTCATGCCACTCTACTTTAAAAGTTAAGCGGTTTCGTTTCGAAAAACGCAAAGCCTCACTCAACATACTCACTCCCATTCACCTCACTCACTCACTAATCTCCAACTTGCCGTGGAGGCAGACGGCCTTTAAAATTTGGTAGGCTCATTCATGGCACCTTACTTACCAAAAGTTAGCAGGTTTCGTTTTGAAAAGTCAAAGCCTCACTTACTTCACTCACTCACTCTCTCATAATTCTCCAACTTGGCCGTGGAGGCAGACGGCTAAACATTTGGCAGGCTATTCATTGCACCTTACTTACAAAAGTTAAGCAGGTTTCGTTTCGAAAAGGCAAAGCCCTCACTCACTCATCATCACCCATTACACTCATCATCACTAATTCTTCAATTGCAGTTCAAGGCAGACGGCTTAAAATTGGCAGGCTCATTCATTGCACCTACCTTCAAAAGGTAAGCAGGTTTCGTTTCGAAAAAGCAAAGCCCTCACTCAATCACTCACTCATCATCACCTCACTCAATCACTAATTCTCCAACTTGCCGTGGAGGCAGCACGGCTTAAATTTGGTAGGCTCATTCATTGCACCTTACTTACAAAAGTAAGCAGGTTTCGTTTTGAAAAGTCAAAGCCCTCACTACACTCACTCACTCATCACTAATTCTCCAATGCCTGGTGGAGGCAGCCGGCCTTAAATTTGCAGGGTTCATTCATGCAACCGTACTTACAAAAGTTAAGCAGGTTTCGTTTCGAAAAGGCAAAGCCCTCACTCACTCACTAATCAACCACACTCACTCACTCATCACTAACTCTTCAATTTGCAGTCAAGGCAGACGGCTTAAATTGGCAGGTCATTCATGCACCTTACTTACAAAAGTTAAGCAGGTTTCGTTTCCAAAAAAAAGGCAAAGCTCTCACTCACTCACTCACTCATCACCTCACTCACTCACTATCATCACTAATTCTCCAACTTGCCATGGAGGCAGAGCTTAAATTTGGCAGGCTTATTCATTGCACCTTACTTACAAAAGTTAAGCAGGTTTCGTTTCGAAAAGGCAAAAGCCCTAACTCACTCATCAACTCATCAATAATTCTCCAACCTGCGTTGGAGGCAGACGGCTTAAATGTGGGCAGGCTCATTCATTGACCTACTTACAAAAGTTAAGCAGGTTTCGTTTCGAAAAGGCAAAGCCCTCACCACTCATCACTCATCACTAATTCTCCAATTGCCGTGGAGACAGAAGGCTTAAATTTTGCAGGCTTATTCATTGCACCTACTTACAAAAGTTAAGCAGATTGTTTCGAAAAGGCAAGCCCCCTCACTACACTCATCACTCACTCATATCACTCATATCTCACTATTCTCAAACTTGCCGTGGAGGCAGACGGCTTAAATTTGGCAGGCTCATTCATTGCACCTTACTTACAAAGTTTAAGCAGGTTTCATTTCGAAAAGGCACAAGCCCTCACTCACTCAATCACTCATCACTAATTCCAACTGCCGTGGCGGCAGAAGGCTTAAATTTGCAGGCTTATTCATTGCACCTTACTTACAAAAGTTAGCAGGTTTCGTTTCGAAAAGGCAAAGCCCTCACTCACTCACTCACTCATCACGTTCACTCACTCACTCATCATCACTAATTCTCCAACTGTGCGTGGAGGCAGACGGCTTTAAATTTGGCAGGCTCATTACATTGCACCTTACTACAAAAGTTAAGCAGGTTTTGTTTCGAAAAAGGCAAAGCCCTCATCACTTCACTCACTCATTACTAATCTTCCAAACCTTACCGTGGAGGCAGACGGCTTAAATTGGCAGGCTCATATTGCGCCTACTTACAAAAGTTAAGCAGGTTCGTTTCGAAAAGGAAAGCCTCACTCAACTCACTCACTCAATCATCACTAATTCTCCAACTGCCGTGGAGGCAGGAAGGCTTCAATTGTGCAGGCTTTTTCATTGCAACCTTACTTACAAAAGTTAAGCAGGTTTCGTTTCGAAAAGGCCAAAGCCCTCATCATCACTCACTCACTCATAATCAACTCACTCACTCACTCACTCATCACTAATTCTCCAACTTGCACGTGGAGGCAAGACGGCTTAAATTTGGCAGCAGGCTCATTCATTGCACCTTACTTTTCAAAAGTTAAGCAGGTTTTGTTTCGAAAAGGCAAGCCCTCACTCACTCGCTCACTCATGACTAATCTCCAACCTACGTGGAGGCAGCACGGCTTAAATTTGGCAGGCTCATTCATTGCAACCTACTTACAAAAGTTAACCAGGGCTATGGGATCTCCAGTTCACTATTGTGGCCAACCTTTACATGGAGGCAGGTAGAAACACAGGCGCTTAATACCTTTAAGGGCATAGCACCCAGCCACTGGTTCAGATAGGTTGATGACCACTGGGTTAAAAATCACCAGAAGGAAGTACCAAGCTTTCACAGAACACATAATGCGTGGACAAAACATTAATTCACAAGGGAAGAGGTACAAAACAACAAACTGGCTTTTTGGATGCTTGGTAGAAGTAAGGGAAAATGGTAAACTGGGAAGTAGAGGTTTACGAAAACCAACACACACAGATCAGTATTTGATGTTTGACTCCCCACCACCCTTTAGATCACAAGCTGGGGGTCATCAGAACCTGCAACACAGAGACGAAACATCCCCACAGCACGAGGCGAAGGCTAAAGAAATGAAAAATCTCAGAGGAGCCCTTAAAACTTGTGGATATCCAGACGGGCCGTTGTCAAAAGAAGTAGAAGGAAAGAAAAGAACACGATACACACAGTGAAGGGGAAAAGCAGACAGGAGGAAGAACATGGTCATCCATTATGTAGCGGGGTCTCCGAGAAATTAAGAAGAATTTTCAAAAAAACATGTATCCCTGTCTGCTTTAACCGAACAACACACTTGAGGCAGCAATTGTACATCCGAAAGACCCCCCAAATACCAAAACACAAGAAAAGCGACATCATCTAGCAGTGCAGTGCAGTGAGAATGCTCTGATTGTATGTGGGGGAGACCAAACAGCAACTGCATCAACGTATGGGCCCAGCACAGCAGAGCCAATTCCTCGGGTCAGGACTCAGCCGTGTATTGTTATCTAAGGATAAAGGACATACCTTGTGAAGATGGTAATGTTAAAAAATACTGGCGAAGGAACGTGACTGGTTAAGAGAGAGGAGTTAAGGAGGCCATTATGTGAAAATAAAGAAACCAAGCTAAATAAGAGAGTGGGGGGGTTCGACCCAACTGTCTGCCATGTACAATGCTGTTTTAAAACCTACTTGGGCGTTCCTATACACCTCTAGCCACTATTAATCACACCCTTAACACCTGGCTGGTGATATGTCTTGGGATTTTCCAGGGTACATAATGCCACAGATTTGTACAAGTCATTCTGAATGAGAAAGCCAGTCGGATGACTAGCGAAACGTCTTCAGAACTACATTTCAGTCCAGTTGATCTAATTGAACAAAACAGATATTAACAGGTTTCGTTCGAAAAGGCAAAAGCCCTCACTCACTCACTCACTCACTCATCACTAATTCTCCAATTGCGTGGAGGCAGATGGCTTAAATTTGGCAGGCTCATTCATTGCCCCTACTTACAAAAGTTTAAGCAGGTTCCTTTCGAAAAGGCAAAACCCTCACTCACTCACTCATCAACTACCAATCATCACTAATCTCTCTAACTTGCCGTGGAGGCAGACGGCTTAAGTTTTGGCAGGCTCATTCATTGCACCTTACTACAAAAGTTAAGCAGGTTTCGTTCGAAAAGGCAAAGCCCTCACTCACTCATACCTCATCACTCACAAACTCATCACTAATTCTCCAACTTGCGTGGGAGGCAGACGGCTTAAATTTGCAGCTCCTCATTGCACCTTACTTACAAAAGTTAAGCAGGTTCGTTTCGAAAAGGCCAAAGCCCTCACTCACTCACTCAATCACCGTCACTCATAATCACTAATTCTCAACATGCGTGGAGGCAGACGGCTTAAATTTGGCAGGCTCATTCATTGCACCTTACTTACAAAAGTAAGCAGGTTTCGTTTCGAAAAGGCAAAGCCTCACTCACTCACTCACTCACTCATCACAAATTCTCCAATTTGCCGTGGAGCAGATGGCTTAAATTTGCAGGCTCAGGCATTGCACCTTACTTACAAAAGTTTAAGCAGTTTCGTTTCGAAAAGGCAAAGCCCTCGCTCACTCACTCACTCATCACATCACTCACGTCAACTCATCACTAATTCTCCAACTTGCCGTGGAGGCAGACGGCTTAAATTTGGCAGGCTCAATATTGCACCTAACTTACAAAACTTAGCAGGTTCGTTTCGAAAAGCAAAGCCCTCACTCACTCACTCCAATCACTCACTCACTCACACACCTCACTCACTCACTCATCACTAATTCTCCAACTTACCGTGGCGGCAGACGGCTTAAATTTGGGCAGGATCATCTAGCACCTTACTTACAAAAGTTAAGCATGTTTCGTTTCGAAAAGGCAAAGCCCTCACTCACTCACCACTCACTCACTCACCACTAATTCTCCAACTGCTGTGGAGGCAGACGGTTAAAATTGGCAGGTCATTCATTGCACCATATTTACAAAAGTGTAACAGGTTTCGTTTCGAAAAGGCAAAGCCCTCACTCACTCACTCACTCATCACCTCCCTCACTCATCATCTAATCTCAACTTGCCGTGGGAGGCAGACGGCTTAAATTGGCAGGCTCATTAATTGCACCTTACTACAAAAGTTAAGCAGGTTTCGTTTCGAAAAGGCAAAGCCCTCACTCATTCACTCCACTCAATCATAATTCTCCAACTTGCCGTGGAGGCGACGGCTTAAATTTGGGCATTTCATTATGCACCTTACTTACAAAGTTTTAAGCAGGTTTCATTTCGAAAAGGCAAAGTCCTCACTCAATCATCACTCAACATCCACCCTCACTCACTCACTAATTCTCTCCAACTTGCCATGGAGGCAGACGGCTTTAAATTTGGTGGCTCATTCATTGCACCTTACTTACAAAAGTTAAGCAGGTTTCGTTTTGAAAAGTCAAAGCCCTCACTCAGTCACTCCACCAATCATCACTAATTCTCAAATTGCCGTGGAGGCAGCGCTTAAATTTGGCAGGCTCATTCATTGCACCTTTATTACAAAAGTTAAGCAGGTTTTCGTTTCGAAAAGGCAAAGCCCTCACCACTCACTCACTCACCACTAATTTTCCAACTTGCTGTGGAGGCAGACGGCTTAAATTTGGTAGGCTCATTCATTGCACTTATTTACAAAAGTTAAGCGGTTTCGTTTCGAAAGGCAAAAGCCTCACTCACTCACTCACTCTCACCTCACTCACTCACCATCACTAATTCTCCAATTGCGTGGAGGCAGACGGCTTCTTAAATCTGGCAGGCTCTTTCTTTGCACCTTACTTATAAAAGGTAAGCAGGTTCGTTTCAAAAACGCCAAAGCCCTCACTCCCCACTCACTCACTCATCCCTAATTCTCCAACTTGCCGTGGAGGCAGACGGCCTTAAAATTTGGCAGGCTCAGCATTGCACCTTACTTTCAAAAGTAAGCAGGTTTGTTTCAAAAAGGCAAAGCCCTCATCACTTACTCACTCATCACACCTCCACTCACTCAATCATCACTATCTTCCAACTTGCCGTGGAGGCAGATGGCTAAATTTGAGGCTCATTTATGCACCTTACTTACAAAAGTTAAGCAGGTTTCGTTTCGAAAAAGGCAAAGCCCTCACTCACTCAACTCACTCATCACCACACTCACCACTCATCACTAATTCTTCAATTGCCGTGAGGCAGACGGGTTAAATTTGGCAGGCTCACTTCATTGCACCTTACTTACAAAGTTAAGCAGTTTCGTTTCGAAAAGGCAAAGCTCTAACTCACTCACTCACTCATCACCTCACTCACTCACTCACTCATCACTAATTCTCCAACTTGCCGTGGAGGCAGACGGCTTAAATTTGGCAGGCTCATTCATTGCACCTTACTTACAAAGTTAAGCAGTTTCGTTTCGAAAACGCAAAGCTCCTCACTACTCATCACTAATTCTCCAACTTGCCATGGAGGCAGACGGCTAAAATTGGCAGGCTCATTTCATTGCACCTTACTTACAAAAGTTAAGCAGGTTTCGTTTCGAAAAGGCAAAGCCCTCACTCACTCCACTCACTCATCACTAATTCTCCAACTTGCAGTCAAGGCAGACGGTTTAAATTTGTCAGGCTCATTCATTGCACCTTACTACAAAAGTTAAGCAGGTTTCGTTTCAAAAATGGCAAAGCTCTCACTCAACTCACTCACTCATCACCTCACTCACTCACTCACTCATCACTAATTCTCCAACTGGCGTGGAGGCAGACGGCTTAAATTTGGCAGGCTCATTCATTGCCCTTACTTACAAAAGTTAAGCAGGTTTCGTTTCGACAAGGCAAAGCCCTCACTCACTCACTCACTCATCACTAATTCTCTTACTTGCCGTGGAGGCAGACGGCTTAAATTTGGCAGGCTCATTCATTGCACCTTACTTTCAAAAGTAAGCAGGTTTCGTTTCGAAAAGGCAAAGCCCTCACTCAATCACTCACTCACTCATCACCTCACTCACTCACTAATTCTCCAACTTGCCGTGGAGGCAGACGGCTTAAATTTGGTAGGCTCATTCATTGCACCTTACTTACAAAAGTTAAACAGGTTTCGTTTTGAAAAGTCAAAGCCCTCACTCACTCACTCACTTACTCACTTATCACTAATCTCAAACTTGCCGTGGAGCGGCGGACGGCTTAAATTTGGAGGCTCATTCATTGCACCTTAATTACAAAAGTTAAGCAGGTTTCTTTTCGAAAAGGCAAAGCCCTCATCAACTCATCACTCACTCATCACCTCACTCACTCATCACTAATTCTCCAACTTGCCATGGAGGCAGATGGCTTAAATTTGGCAGGCTCATTTATTGCACCTTACTTACAAAAGTTAAGCAGGTTTCGTTTCGAAAAGGCAAAGCCCTCACTCACTCACTCACTCATCACCTCACTCACTCACTCATCACTAATCTTCAACTTGCGTGGAGGCAGACGGCTTAAATTTGGCAGGCTCATTCATTGCACCTTACTTACAAAAGTTAAGCAGGTTTCGTTTCGAAAAGGCAAAGCTCTCACTCACTCACTCACTCACTCATTACCTCACTCACTCACTCATCACTAATTCTCCAACTTGCCGTGGAGGCAGACGGCTTAAATTTGGCAGGCTCATTCATTGCACCTTACTTACAAAAGTTAAGCAGGTTTCGTTTCGAAAAGAATGCAAAGCCTCTCACTCCACTCACTCACTATCACTATTCTCCAACTTGCCGTGGAGAAGACGGCTTAAATTTGGCAGGCTCATTCATTGCACCTTACTACAAAGTTAAGCAGGTTTCGTTTCGAAAAGGCAAAGCCCTCACTCACTCACTCATCACTAATTCTCCAACTTGCAGTCAAGGCAGGCGGCTTAAATTTGGCAGGCTCATTCATTGCACCTTACTTACAAAAGTTAAGCAGGTTTGTTTCGAAAAGGCAAAGCCCTCACTCACTCACTCACTCATCACTAATTCTCCAACTTGCCCTGGAGGCAGAAGGCTTAAATTTTGCAGGCTTATTCATTGCACCTTACTTACAAAAGTTAAGCAGGTTTCATTTCGAAAAGGCAAAGCCCTCACTCACTCACTCACTCATCACCTCACTCACTCACTCACTCATCACTAATTCTCCGACTTGCCGGGGCGTGGCCTGGCACGAATGGAGGAAACAGCTCACTGACAGAGCTCCTCCAAACCAACTTGCCGTGGAGGCAGATGGCTTAAATTTGGTAGGCTCATTCATTGCACCTTACTTACAAAAGTTAAACAGGTTTCGTTTTGAAAAGTCAAAGCCCTCACTCATCACTCATTACTCATTATCACTAATTCTCAAACTTGCCGTGGAGGCGGGACGGCTTAAATTTGGCAGGCTCATCATTGCACCTTAATTACAAAAGTTAAGCAGGTTTCTTTTCGAAAAAGGCAAAGCCCTCACTCACTCACTCACTCATCACCTCACTCACTCATCATCACTAATCTCCAACTTGCCATGGAGGCAGATGGCTTAATTTGGCAGGCTCATTTATTGCACCCTTACTTACAAAAGTTAAGCAGGTTTCGTTTCGAAAACGCAAAGCCCTCACTCACTCTACCACTCATCACTAATTCCCAACTTGCCATGGAGGGCAGACGGCTTAAATTTGGCAGGCTCATTCATTGCACCTTACTTACAAAAGTTAAGCAGGTTTCGTTTCGAAAAGGCAAAGCCCTCACTCACTCACTCATCAACTAATTCTCCAACTTGCAGTCAAGGCAGACGGCTAAATTTGGCAGGCTCATTCATGCACCTTACTTACAAAAAGTTAAGCAGGTTTCTTTTCAAAATGGCAAAGCTCTCACTCACTCACTCACTCATCACCTCACTCACTCATCATCACTAATTCTCCAACTGCCGGGGAGGCAGCGGCTTAATTTGGCAGGCTCATTCTTGCACCTTACTTACAAAAGTTAAGCAGGTTTGTTCGAAAAGGCAAAGCCCTCACTCACCCTCACTCATCATCACTAATTCTCCAACTTGCCGTGGAGGCAGGAAGGCTTAAATTTTGCAGGCTTTTCATTGCACCTTACTTACAAAAGTTAAGCAGGTTTCATTTCGAAAAGGCAAAGCACTCACTCACTCACTCACTCATCACCTCACTCACTCACTCACTCATCACTAATTCTCCAACTTGCCGGGGCGTGGCCTGGCACGAATGGAGGAAACAGCTCACTGACAGAGCTCCTCCAAACCAACTGCCATAATCGTGTACAAATCGTGAACCCATTACAAAAAACAACGGAGAAACAACCAGAATACAACTAAAGATGACAAACACAAAGAACCAAACACAAAATGCAAAGGGAATTCCTCCCAAAACATCTAAACTCACGGATTCTATAGACAAGAGGGAGACTCCCCAAACATAATGGCGCCGAACAGGGACATAAACCAGCACCACGGAGAAACATGGTCACACAGCTTCAGCAAGATAAAAAAAACCCGGTGAGTGAGAGCTCCGACTCGGAATCGGGAACCGGGAACCCCGATAGAAGTAAACGATGTTGTTCTTCGCGTGAAGAAAAGGCCGCAGAGCCCTGTCACGCGAGAGCTACCTACAGAAGGCCCTAACTCCGCGAACATACGGAGATAGAGTGTGGAGTCCCAATACTGCCGAGGAGAGAGCTGGCCATGCGGAGAAGAATGGAACACCGGAGACACGACAAACGGGAAACCACGAGGGTGAGCCCAAAGTTCTACGGAGACCCACAACAAGAAAAAGGAAAAGAGGAGGAAACAAAAAAGGATTATAAATAAACCAAACTTACAGAAACTGGAGGAGTGGAAGCTTCTATCAGAGGACCCTGACCCCCAAGCTACAGGAAAGACAAAAGACAAGAACGGGGTAAGAGACAACATGTATAACAAGTTACCCAAACAAAATATACATAATGAACAGCAATTAATAAAACTAAGAATGGAAACAGATAAAAACCCAAACTACCATACCACAGAAACAATAAATTATAACCAAGACCCCGAAATTACTATAAATGAACAAGCAGACCTTATACTAGCTACCCAAAAATTGTCTTACAAATTCCCAAACTCTTCAGATCAGGTTACAATAACCATTATGAAAGAACATGTTATGCACCCAAAGCAAGGGCTATACTTACAGATATAACTATGCTTTTCAAAGAATAAGGAGAGAAATAGACAGATGGAGAAAGAACCTCCCATACGGAAAAAAAAAAATGGAAGAATTCACCTCAGTGTTCAATTACTTTGGGGGACTCATAATCTTCTGGATGATACCGTTACCAATATACAACAAAAATTGACAGACCTGGAAAACAGAAGCAGGCGAAACAATCTTAAAATCAGAGGAATTACGGAAGATGTTAAAAATATACAATTAAGAGAATTCACACGAAAAAATAAAAACAACATACTACAACGGAAAACACCTTAAACTGCAAAATGGATATATGTTGGACTAACAAACAGCAAATAAACTATTCCAACTGAATTATGAAACAATATTATCCAAACTCACCAATGACATATTTCTATGGAATACTAGATATCTATCATGGTTAAAAGGGTTAGTGTTGTAAAGATGTTTGTATACCACAACTATTGTACAGGTTCAGGACTCTGCCCTGTCCCCGCCTGATTCCTTCTTCACCAAAAATGGATAGCCTGATCTCGTCATTTATATGGAATGGCCAAAAAACCTAGAATAAAAACAACACTACTAAAACAAATCTAAACAAGCAGGAGGAATTGCTCTACCCAAACTGAAGGATTACTATCTATCCACAATACTAGAAAACAATGAGATACTGGGGACAACAACCAAACCAGCCAAAAACTGGATACAAATCAAAAATCATTCACTCCCAATATACAATTAAATACAATGGCTGGGATATATCGCATTGGAGGAAAAATCCACAAAACCAACTAATCTCAGTAACAACATCATACAAGTCTGGAAGAGTCTGATAAACTCCCATAAACTACACCCAGTGTTATACAATCTTTACCTCGTCATCATTACAACTCGCCATACCAAATATCAACGTCAAAAACATGGATTGATCATGGAATCGACTATATAGGCAATCTATATGGAAAAGGGGGGAAACTTCTAACTTCGACACACTAAAAAAAAAACTATCTAATCAACAACAAAGAATTATCAATATCTCCATATCAGAAGTTTCCTACATTCTAAATGGAGTCAGAAACCAACCCTTGGTACAAGACCAGTAAAACTCTAATGGACCTTATTACCACACTAGACTCCAAAAAAAAAAACAATATCCAATATATCTCCAACTAAATAAGAAAAATATATAAAGAGACCAACACTACAAATCTGGGCAAAAGATCTCCAAATAAAACTTCACACAAGAACAATGGACGGAAGCCAATAGACAAATATTCAAACTACTTAATGTATTACCCAGGGAAATCAACAAAAAAAATTATATACAGATACCACAGACACCCTAAAACTACTATCCAGGGGTTCCCCAACTACTCACCTCAATTGCTGGAGGGATGCGGACGTCAAGGATCCTCATACATATATGGGGGAATGTCCTAAAATAAAAAAAAAGTGGATGTGAATGGAGAATTTCATAAATAATCTATGTTAAAATCAACACTAGGTTAAACCAGCTCTAACATGCTAATATCGGATTACAAACCTACCCAGAGAACCAAAAAAAGTATTATATACCACTCATTTACAAACTATGAAAATTCTCATAGTAAAATATGGAAAAAAAAAAAAATCCCTACTATAAAAGAATTATATAACTACCTAACCAACAATATGTACATGAAAAGACATTTGCCTGCTCCAAGGCCAATTTGTTCAATTCTACAGAAAATGGAATATTGGTATATCGATCCCAGATCAATGTAGCTCCAATACAACCTAAAAAGAAAAATGTAACATCAAACCAAATCCGAATTGGTCGGACCCGGAAACGGGGGGGGAGGCTCGGGCACGGGGACACGGAGGAGCAGAGAGGTATATAGCATATAAACATGCAACAGTGTAGTTCTAAGAAATGAAAAGGTGATAATTGTATTTTCTATGGTTCAGAAATAATTCGTGAACATATAAATGTTTTGAAGTGTGAAAATATATAAGCATAATCTATATGGCAACTCAGTTGCCCTCTAGTATCATTTTTACTCTGTTTTTGTTTATCATCACTGTTAGTGTATTATAAAATCCATGTAAAATTAATAAAGAAAGAATGTTTAAAAAAAAAAATTCTCCAACTTGCCGTGGAGGCAGACGGCTTAAATTTGGCAGGCTCATTCATTGCAACCTTACTTACAAAAGTTAAGCAGGTTTCGTTTCGAAAAGGCAAAAGCCCCACTCACTCACTCACTCACTCTTATTAATTCTCCAACTTGCCGTGGAGGCAGACGGCTTAAATTTGGGCAGGCTCATTCATTGCACTTTACTTAAAAAGTTAACCAGGTTTCGTTTCGAAAAGGCAAAGCCCTCACTCACTCACTCATCACTAATTCCCCAACTTGAGTGGAGGCAGAACGGCTTAAATTGGCAGGCTCATTCATTGCACCTTACTTACAAAAGTTAAGCAGGTTCGTTTCGAAAAGGCAAAGCCCTCACTCACTCACTCACTCATCACCTCACTCACTCATCACTAATTCTCCAACTTGCCGTGGAGGCAGATGGCTTAAATTTGGCAGGCTCATTCATGCACCTTACTACAAAAGTTAAGCAGGTTTCGTTCGAAAAGGCAAAGCCCTCACTTACTCATCACTAATTCTCCAATTTTCGTGGAGGCAGATGGCTTAAATTGGAGGCTCATTCATTACCCCTTACTTACAAAAGTTAAGCAGGTTTCCTTTCGAAAAGGCAAAGCCCTCACTCACTCACTCACTCACTCATCACTTTCTCCAACTTGCCATGGAGGCAGACGGCTTAAATTTGGCAGGCTATTCTTGCACCTTACTTACAAAAAGTTAAGCAGGGTTTCGTTTCGAAAAGGCAAAGCCCTACTCACTCACTCACTCATCAACTCACTCACTCATCATCACTAATTCTCCAACTTGCCGTGGAGGCAGACGGGCTTAAATTTGGCAGGACTCATTCATTGCACCTTACTACAAAAGTTAAGCAGGGTTCGTTTCGAAAATGCAAAGCCCTCACTCACCCTCACTCACTCAATCATCACCCACTCACTTCACTCATCTAATTCTCCAACTTGCCGTGGAGGCAGACGGCTTAAATTTGGCAGGCTCATTCATTGCACCTTACTTACAAAAGTAAGCAGGTTTAGTTTCAAAAGGCAAAGCCCTCGCTCACTCACTCACTCATCACCTCACTCACTCACTCATCACTAATTCTCCAACTTGTAGTGGAGGCAGACGGCTTAAATTTGGCAGGTCATCATTGCACCTTACTACACAAAGTTACTGTAAGCAGGTTTCGTTTCGAAATTCCACCTGTAACGGTGAGTGTCTGACATTGCATCTGTAACGGTGAGTATCTGACATTGCACAGACTGTGTCTGATTTAACCAAAATTTGTATGCATATACCCTTTACCAGAAAAGTAACAATATTTTTTTTAGGGTGGGGGTGAATTGGGGGGGGGCATAGAATTTGAAAACTCCGGCACACTAACAGCTTGGACCGATTTTACCTAATTTTAGGGTGGGTGAGCGGGACTGGCTGAGGTGTAAGGAGGAAGGGTTTTGGGAGGGTGGACAGAGAGGAATAGTGGGGTAGGGGTATTGGGGGTGGACGGGGAGGGGTGGTGGGGGTTATTTTCTCCACTGTCACATCTCCGATTACATGCTGTCCTAGCATCAACATTGCCAGAAGAGAACGCTCATCAGAACACCCAAGGGGGGGGGGGGGAATAGAATTTTGAACTCCTGTACACTAACGGCTGGACCGATTTTTACCAAAATTTCAGGGTGTGTGCGGGGACTGGCTGAGGTGTAAGGGGGAGGGTTTGGAGGGTGGACAGAGAGGAATAGTGGGGGGTATTGGGGGCGGACGGGGAGGGGTGTTTGGGGTTATTTTCTCCACTGTCACATCCCCGATTACATGCTGTCCTAGCATCAACATTGCCAGAAGAGAACGCTCATCCCAACACCCAAGAGCATCCATTACAATTAACAGCGAAACATAACAGATTTTTCTGTTGTTGTAATTATAATTACAGCAATCTTGATACATTATTGCTTTCTTACTAAAAAGGATATTTCAATACATCTCCGCTGCGAAGCGCGGGTATTTTGCTAGTCTATCTATATATCTATTATCTCTCTATCTATTATCTGTCTATCTCTCTGTCTATCTATCTATCTACCATCTATCTATCATTTATCTATCATCTATCTCTATCTATCTACTGTATCTATCTATCGTATATCTATCTATCTATCTTTCTATTATCTATCTTCTATCTCTATCTGTCATCTATCTGTCATCTATATCTATCATCTATCTATCTATCTATCTATCTATCTATCATCTATCTATCTCTCTATCATCTATCTATCTATCTATCATCTATCTATCTCTCTATCATCTATCTCTATCAATCTATCTATCTCTCTATCATATATCTCTATCTATCTATCTATCTATCTATCTATCTATCTATCTATCATCTATCTAATCTATTATCTAGCTGTCTATCTATTTCTATCTTTCTATCTCTATCTATTCTCTATCTATCTGTCTGACTATCTAATCTATTATCTATCTGCCTGTCTATCTATCTTTCCGTCTGTCTATCTAATGAAGTAAAAGAGTTCCAGGCACTCTCAGGTCTTGTGCAAAAAACTAAACTTTATTCAATGTGCAAAACACTGTCTATCTACCTATGGGCCCTTTTTATAAAAGATCGTTATCGAAAAAATAACGATCGCTATCGTAAAATAACGACTGTTATTTTCCGATACCGACCGTTATCGTGAAATAACGACCGTTATTTTCCAATAACGCCCGGTATTTTCTGATAACGACCATTATTTTCCGATAACGGACTGGTATTTTCCGATAACGGACCGATATTTTCCGATAACGGTTGTTTTCGAAAAATAATGGTCGTTATCGGAAAATAACGGTCGCTATCGGAAAATAACGGTCATTATTTTACGATAGCAATCGTTATTTTTTCAATATACGATAACAATCTTTTATAAATAGGGCCCAGGATGTCTATTATCCCGGGGTCTCGATACTCATTTCCAGCCTTTCAGCAGCCTGCGTATGGGAAAGTCCTTAGTCACCTCCTTCCATTGAAAGAATTGGAACAGAAAGGACAAAGCTGCCATGCCCTTTCCTAACGTATTGCCCGACGCTCTTTGTGTTTTTAGTTCTGCCAGGTAGGCCAACGTCATATGTAGTCTGCCTTGGTGGGTGTGTAAGGAGTGTTGTGATGACTCCCGCGTGACCCAGCTACTCCATATCCTGGCATAGCTTCTTTGAGTGCTTGGGGCCAGTGAATTCGATATTAAGGAAACCAGGCTTCGGAAGCCAGGTTCCACAAGCATTGTGGCACCTCCCGACCCTCCCTCCTCGCTTCCGGGCATCTCCTTCTGAATTCTTTGAGCTGGCAACGAGAGAGGGAGTCAGCAATGGAGTTGTTTACCCCTGCCACGTGTCTGGCTCTAAACCACAGGTTGCGTCTAAGGCAGGTCAATATTAGCTCCCTAAGCAAGACAAGTACTGGGGGAGAGGATGAAGTTTGGCTGTTGATAACGTGCACTACTTCCAAGTTATCGCACCAGAATATTATACGCCTATTCTCAAACTCTTTTCCCCATAGATGGACTGCCACCACTATTGGTAAAAGCTCTAAAAAGGTAAGGTTTTTGAGTATTGGAGATACCTGACACCTGCTGTTATACTGACTGAAGTCCCAGGCACCTTGCTGTTATACTGAACGAGGTCCCTGACACCTTGCTGTTATACTGACTGAAGTCCCAGACACCTTGCTGTTATACTGTCTGAGGTCCCTGACACCTTGCTGTTATACTGACTGAGGTCCCAGACCTGCTGTTATACTGACTGAGAACCTGACACCTTGCTGTTTACTGAATGAAGTCCCACACCTGCTGTTATACTGACTGAAGTCCCAGACCACTTGCTGTTATACTGACGGAAGTCCAGCACCTTGCTGTTATACTGACTGAAGTCCCGGCACCTTGCTGTATACGACTGAATCCTGACCTTGCTGTTATACTGACTGAGATACCGACACCTTGCTGTTTATACTGAATGAATCCCATACACCTTCTGTTATACTGACTGAAGTCCCAACACCTTGCTGTTATACTGACTGAAGTCCCAGACCCCTTGCTGTTATACTGACTGAAGTCCCAGACACCCCTTGCTGTTATACTGACTGAAGTCCAGACACCTTGCTGTTATACTGACTGAAGTCCCAGACCACTTGCTGTTATACTGACTGAAGTCCCAGGCACCTTGCTGTTATACTGACTGAAGTCCCAGGCACCTTGCTGTTTATACTGACTGAGATACCTGACACCTTGCTGTTATACTGACTGAGATACCTGACACCTTGCTGTTATACTGAATGAAGTCCCAGACACCTTGCTGTTATACTGACTGAAGTCCCAGACACCTTGCTGTTATACTGACTGAAGTCCCAGACCCCTTGCTGTTATACTGACTGAAGTCCCAGACCCCTTGCTGTTATACGACTGAAGTCCCAACCCCTGCTGTTATACGACTGATGTCTGCTGTTATACTGACGAGATCCCTGACACCTTGCTGTTATACTGACTGAAGTCCCGACCCCTTGCTGTTATACTGACTGAGTCCCAGACACCTTTCTGTTATACTGACTGAAGTCCCAGACACCTACGTTATACTGACTGAGATCCCTGACACCTTGCTGTTATACTGACTGAAGTCCCAGACCCCTTGCTGTTATACTGACTGAAGTCCCAGACACCTTGCTGTTATACTGACTGAAGTCCCAGGCACCTTGCTGTTATACTGACTGAAGTCCCAGACCCTTGCTGTTATCACTGACTGAAGTCCCAGAACCCTTGCTGTTATACTGACTGATGTCCTGCTGTTATACTGACTGAGATCCCTGACACCTTGCTGTTATACTGACTGAAGTCCCAGACCCTGCTGTTATACTGACTGAGATCACTGACACCTTGCTGTTATACTGACTGAAGTCCCAGACACCTTGCTGTTATACTGTCTGAAGTCCCAGGCACCTTGCTGTTATACTGACTGAAGTCCCAGGCACCTTACTGTTATACTGACTGAGATCCCTGACACCTTGCTGTTATACTGACTGAAGTCCCAGACCCCTTGCTGTTATACTGACTGAAGTCCCAAACACCTTGCTGTTATACTGATGAAGTCCCAGACACCTTACTGTTATACTGACTGAGATCCCTGACAGCTTGCTGTTATACTGACTGAAGTCCCGACCCCTTGCTGTTATACTGACTGAAGTCCCAGACACCTTGCTGTTATACTGACTGAAGTCCCAGGCACCTTGCTGTTATACTGACTGAAGTCCCAGACCCCTTGCTGTTATACTGACTGAAGTCCCAGACCCCTTGCTGTTATACTGACTGATGTCCTGCTGTTAAACTGACTGAGATCCCTGACACCTTGCTGTTATACTGACTGAAGTCCCAGACCCCTTGCTGTTATACTGACTGAGATCACTGACACCTTGCTGTTATACTGACTGAAGTCCCAGACACCTTGCTGTTATACTGTCTGAGGTCCCAGGCACCTTGCTGTTATACTGTCTGAGAACAAAATGGCTGCTATTAGGCTAAGTGATTATAGAGAATATAATAAAAACCCAGGCACCTTGCTGTTATACTGACTGAGATCACTGACACCATTGCTGTTATACGACCTGAATTCCCAGGCACCTTGCAGTTATACTGACGAGGTCCACTGACACCTTGCTGTTATACTGACTGAAGTCCCGACACCTTGCTGTTATACTGTCTGAGGTCCCTGACACCTTGCTGTTAGACTGAGAAAAACACCCCCCATTTAACAAAACACCCAACCTACAACAAGAACAACATCCTGAAAAAAAAAAAAAAAAAAAAATCCTGCCAACAAAATGAACCACCCCCCACCAAGAAAACCCAAGAAAACCAACAACCGAACAAATAAAACAAAACAAGAAAAAAAAAACAAAAACTGCATGAAAAAAAAAAAAAAAAAAAACTGAAAAAAAAAATAAAAAAAAAAGTAACTTATAAAAATACTGAAAAAAAACTTAAAAAAAAACTGAACTGAAAAAAGAAACTGAAACACAAAAAAAAAAAAAAAAAAAATGAAAAAACCTGTAATTAAAAAAAACTAACTCAAAAACAAAGCACCCTCCACATAACCCAACAACAAATAGCAAAAAACAACAAAAAAAACCCAAACAAAACACAAAAAACAAACACCACCACCACACACTCCTTACACCCTCCTTCCCAGCCATCCAACACCGACCCTCCCACACCCTAACTTATCAACACAAACTAACCCAAAAACCAAAAATTAACAACAAAAAACCGACACACCACACCTCCCCTTAATACTTCACACAAAAAACCTATCGAAACCCAACACTTAAAAAAAAAAAACAATACTCAAACAACAACCCACCCACCCCACAAACACAACCACAACAACACAACAAATTACTCCACCCCACCCCCCTCCCACCTCCACCCTCCTTCCCTTCCCCCCCCCCCCCCCCCCCTACCCCCCCCCTTCCACCCTCCTTCCCTCTCCCTGCCCCTCCCCCCCCCCCCCTGCCCCCCCCCCCCCCCCCTTCCCCCCTCCCTTCCCCCCTTCCCCCCCCCCCACCCTCCCACCCATCCACCCCCCACTACGCCCCCCCCCTCGCCCTCCCCCCCCCCCACCCCCCCTACCCCCCCCCACCTGCCTCCTGCCCCCAAAACCTACTGCAACCAGTCCACACCCTGCAATACCCCCCACCCACCACCTTCACTCTCCCACCCCCCCCCCCACCTCACCGTACCCCCACCCGTGTCCCCCCCCCACCCCCTGGTGGCCAGACCCCCAACACGACCACCAAGCCCCACACCCACCCTGCCCCACACACCCATGCCCTTCTGCAAAAAAAAAAGAAAACTGAAAAAGAATACTGGACGTGTCAAAAAAACTGAAAGAAAGGGGTGCGTACTGAAAAAAAAAAAAACAAAAGACTGCAAAAATAAAAAAAATACTGAAAAAAAAATTCAAAAAAATGAAAAAAAACCCTGAAAACTGAAAAAAAAAAGCGAAAAAAAAAATACTGTGAATTCGATATTAAGGAAACCAGGCTTCGGAAGCCAGGTTCCACAAGCATTGTGGCACCTCCCGACCCTCCCTCCTCGCTTCCGGGCATCTCCTCCTGAATTCTTTGAGCTGGCAGCGAGAAAGGGAGTCAGCAATGGAGTTGTACCCTGCCACGTGTCTGGCTCTAAACCACAGGTTGCGTCTAAGGCAGGTCAATATTAGCTCCCTAAGCAAGACAAGTACTGGGGGAGAGGATGAAGTTTGGCTGTTGATAACGTGCACTACTGCCAAGTTATCGCACCAGAACTGAATTCTTTGAGCTGGCAACGAGAGAGGGAGTCAGCAATGGAGTTGTTTACCCCTGCCACGTGTCTGGCTCTAAACCACAGGTTGCGTCTAAGGCAGGTCAATATTAGCTCCCTAAGCAAGACAAGTACTGGGGGAGAGGATGAAGTTTGGCTGTTGATAACGTGCACTACTTCCAAGTTATCGCACCAGAATATTATACGCCTATTCTCAAACTCTTTTCCCCATAGATGGACTGCCACCACTATTGGTAAAAGCTCTAAAAAGGTAAGGTTTTTGAGTATTGGAGATACCTGACACCTTGCTGTTATACTGACTGAAGTCCCAGGCACCTTGCTGTTATACTGAACGAGGTCCCTGACACCTTGCTGTTATACTGACTGAAGTCCCAGTGAACGAGGTCCCTGACACCTTGCTGTTATACTGACTGAAGTCCCAGGCACCTTGCTGTTATACTGTCTGAGGTCCCTGACACCTTGCTGTTATACTGACTGAGGTCCCAGACACCTTGCTGTTATACTGACTGAGATACCTGACACCTTGCTGTTATACTGACTGAAGTCCCAGACACCTTGCTGTTATACTGACTGAAGTCCCAGACCACTTGCTGTTATACTGACTGAAGTCCCAGGCACCTTGCTGTTATACTGACTGAAGTCCCAGGCACCTTGCTGTTATACTTTCCGGGACCTCAGTCAGTAAACAGCCAGGTGTCAGGGGATTCTTCAGTCAGTATATACAGCAAGGTGCCTGGACTCAGTCATATAAACAGCAAGGTGTCAGGGACCTCAGTCAGTAAACGCACGCTGGAACTATGAAAGTGTCAGGGGATCTCAGTCGTATAACAGCAAGGTGTCAATCTCGCGCGTATAACCGCAAGTGCCTGGTCCATAATAACAGCAAGGTGTCAGGGACCTCAGTCAGTATACAGAAAGGGGTTGGCTTAGCGAAGCAAGCAGGACTCCAGTTCAGTATAACAGCAATGTGTCAGGGATCTCTCAATATAAACATAAGGTGTCAGGGCTCAGTCAGTATACCAGCAAGGTGTCCTGGGACTTCATTAGTATAACAGACAAGGTGTGTCCAGGATCTCAGTAGTAAACGCAAGGGTGGCTCTCGAACAGAGTGTGGGGGACTTCAGTCAGTATAAGCAGGTCATGGCAGCAGTAACGAAGGTTCTGGGACCCCAGTATACAGGGTGGCTTAGTTATAAAACAGCAACGGTGTCAGGGATCTTCAGTCAGTATAACAGCAAGGTGTCAGGGATCTCAGTCATTATAACAAGAGGTGAGGACCTCAGTCAGTATAAAACACCAAGGTGGGTCTGGGGACTGTTCTTCTATAACGCAAGGTTGTCAGGGATCTCAGAAGTATAACAGCAAGGTGTCAGGGATCTCAGTCAGTACTAACAGCAAGGTGTCTGGACTTCATCATATAACAGCAGGTGTCAGTATCTCAGTCAGTATAACGCAAGGTGTCAGGGATCCAGACGTATAACAGCAAGGTGTCAGGTGATCTCAGTCAGTAGAACAGCAGGTGTCTGGGGACTTCATTCAGTATAACACATAGGTGTCAGGGGACCTCACACAGTATAACAGCAAGGTTGCCTGGGGACTTCAGTCAGTATAACAGTCAAGGTGTCAGGTATCTACAGTCAGTTAAACAGCAAGGGGTTGGGACTTCAGCAGTATAAAGCCAAGGTGCAGGGATCCTCCCACAGTATAACAGCAGGTGCATGGGACTTTTCCCCCCTTTCCCAGTCAGTATAACGCAGGGTGCCTGGGACTATGCAGTTAGTATAACAGCAAGGTGTCAGGGACCTCAGTCAGTAGAACAGCAATGTGTCAGGGATCTCACCGGTCAGTATAACGCAGAGTGTTCAGGGATCTCAGTCAGTATAACAGCAAGGTGCCTGGTGTTTTTTATATATTCTCTATATCACTAGCCTAATACAGCCATTTTGTTCTCAGACAGTATAACGCAGAGTGCGGCGGACCTCGACAGTAAAACCAGCAAGGTGTCTGGACTTCAGTCAGTTATAACAGCAAGGTGTCAGTGTCTCAAGTCGTATAACAAGGGTCTGGGGACTTCATCAGTAATAAACAGCAAGGTGTCACGGGATCCTCATCAGTATAACAGCAGAACTCAGTCCGGTAAACAGCAAGGGGGGTCGGACTTCATCAGTATAAACAGCAAGGTCGGGACTCAGTCAGTATAACAGCAAGGTGCCTGGGACTTCAGTCAGTTATAACATACAAGGTTTGGACTTCAGTCAGTATATACAGCAAGGGTCTGGGACTTCAGTCAGTAACACTCAGTGTCAGGGATCTCAGCAGTAAACAGCAAGGTGTCTGGGACTTCATTCAGCTGTATAACAGCGAAGGGGTCTGGGACTTCAGTCAGTAAAACCAGTACGGGTGCCTGGTACTTCAGTCATAGATAACAGAAGGGGTCTGGGCTGGACTTCCATCAGTATAACAGCAAGTGTCTGGGACTTCAGTCAGTATAACACAAGGGTGTTGGGGACTTTGTCGTAATATAACAGCAAGGTTGTCAGGGATCTCATCATTATAACAGTAAGGTGCCTGGGACTTCAGTCCATATAACAGCAAGGTGCCTGGGACTTCAGTCAGTATAACAGCAAGGTGTGGGAATCGCAGTCAGGTATACACAGCAAGGTGTCAGGATCTCAGTCATATAAACAGCAGAAAACATCAGTCAGTAGAACAGTAAGGGTCTGGGACTTCAGTCAGTATAACAGCTAGGGGGCTGGGGGACTTCAGTCAGTTTTATAACAGCAAGGTGTGCAGGGGAATCTCAGTCAGTATAACAGCAGAACATCAGTCAGATATAAACAGTGAGGGTCGTCGGGTGGGACTTCAGTCAGTAATAACAGCAAGGGTCGGGACTTCAGTCCGTATAACAGAAAGGGTGTCGGGGACGTCACTCAGTTTAACAGCAAGGTGTGCAGGTATCTCAGTCAGTATAAACAGCAGTGTCGGTTAAACAGAAGTTAGGCTCAGTCGTATAACGTCAAGGTGCCTGGGACTCAGTCAGTATAGACAGCAGTTCCGGAATATCTCGTATAACTCTGGACTTCAGTCAGTATAACAGCAAGGTGTCTGGGACTTCAGTCAGTAATCAGCAAGGTGTCAGGTATCTCATCAGTATAACAAGCAGGTGTCTGGGACCTCGTTCATAATAACAGCAAGGTGTCAGGGACCTCAGACAGTAAACAACAGTGTCTGGACTTCACGTCAGTATGAACACAAGTGTCAGGGATCTCAGTCAGTATAACACAAGGGTTCTGGGACCATCAGTCAGTATAACAGCAAGGGCAGGGACTCAGACAGTTTATAACAGCAAGGTGTCTGGGACTTCAGGTCAGTATAACAGCAAGGTGTCAGGGACCTCGTTCAGTATAACAGCAAGGTGCCTGGGACTTCAGTCAGTATAACAGCAAGGTGTCAGTGATCTCAGTCAGTATAACAGCAAGGTGCCTGGTGTTTTTATATATTCTCTATAATCACTTAGCCTAATAGCAGCCATTTTGTTCTGCAACAGTATAAAACCAAGGTGCCTGGTACCTCAGACAGTATAAACACAGGTGTCTGGACTTCAGTCAGTATAAAGCAGGCGGTCAGTGATCTCAGTCAGTATACAGCAAGGGGTCTGGACTTCAGTCAGTATAACAGCAAGGGTGTCAGGGATCTCAGTCAGTTTAACAGCAGGAACATCATCAGTATAACAGCAAGGGGTCTGGGACTTCGTCAGTATAACAGCAAGGGTCTGGGACTTCAGTCAGTATAACAGCAAGGTGCCTGGGACTTCAGTCATATAACAGCAAGGTGTCTGGGACTTCAGTCAGTATAACAGCAAGGGGTCGGGACTTCAGTCAGTATAACAGCAAGCTGCAGGGATCCAGCAGATAACAGTAAGGTGTCGGGGACTTCAGTCAGTATAACGCAAGGTGTTGGACTTCATCAGTAAACAGCAAGGGTCTGGGACTTCAGTCAGTATAACACAAAGGTGTCAGGGATCTCAGTCGTAAACAGTAGGTGCGGGGACTTCAGTCAGTATACAGCAAGTGCCTGGCCTTCAGCCAGTAACAGCAAGGTTTCTGGGACTTCAGTCAGTATAACAGCAAAGGTGTCAGTGATCTCAGTCAGTATAACAGCAAGGGTCTGGGACTTCAGTCAGTATAACAGCAAGGTGTCAGGATCCAGTCAGTATCACAGGACATCAGTCAGTATAAACAGCAAGGGGTCGGGACGTCAGTCGTATAACAGCAGGTCTGACTTCAGTCAGTAACCCAAGGTGCCTGGGACTCATCAGTTAACAGCAGGTGTCTGGGACTTCAGTCAGTATAACAGCAAGGGGTCTGGGACTTCAGTCAGTATAAACACAAGTGTCAGGGATCTCAGTCAGTATAACGTAGGTGTCGGGGACTTCAGTCAGTATAACAGCAAGGTGTCTGGGACTTCAGTCAGTATAACAGCAAGGGGTCTGGGACTTCAGTCAGTATAACAGCAAGGTGTCAGGGATCTCAGTCAGTATAACAGCAGAACATCAGTCAGTATAACAGTAAGGGGTCTGGGACTTCAGTCATATAGGGGCGACTTCATGTAAACAAGGGGTGGAATTCTCATTAACAGCAAGGTGTTTGGGACTTCAGTCATTATAACAGCAAGGTGTCTGGGACTTCATTCATCATAAGACAAGGTGTCAGGTATCTCAGTCAGTATAACAGCAAGGTGTCAGGGATCTCAGTCATATAAACAGCAAGGTGCTGGGACTTCTCAGCTATATACAGCAGGTGCCTGGGACTTCAGTCATGTATAACAGCAAGTGTCTGGGACTTCAGTCAGTATAACAGCAAGGTGTCTGGACTCATCATATAACGGGTCGGGGATTCATCATTAACAGCAAGGGGTCTGGGACTTCAGTCAGTATACAGCAAGGGGTCTGGGACTCAGTCAGTATAACAGCAAGGTGTTGGGACTCGTCATCAGTATAACAGCAAGGTGTCAGGTCTCAGTCAATAAACAGCAAGGTGTCGGTAGCTCAGTCAGTATAACGCAAGGTGCCGGACTTCAGTCGTATACAGCAAGGTGCCGGGACTTCAGGTCAGTATAACAGCAATGGTCTGGTACTTCAGTCAGTATAACAGCAAGGTGTCTGGACTCAGTCATTATAACAGCAAGGTGGTCAGGATCTCAGTTCAGTATATACAGCAAGGTGTCCTGGGACCTCAGTCAGTATAACACAAGGTGTCCAGGACCTCAGACAAGTATAACAGCAAGTGCCTGGGACTTCAGTCAGTAATAACGCAATGGTCAGGGACCTCGTTCAGTATAACAGCAAGGTCCTGGGACTTCGTCAGTATAACAGCAAGGGTGTCAGGTATCTCCAATACTCAAAAACCTTACCTTTTTAGACTTTTACATAGTGGTGGCAGTCCACTATGGGGAAAAGAGTTGAGAAAGGCGTATAATATTCTGGTGCGAAACTTGAAGTAGTGCACGTTATCAACAGCCAAACTTCATCCTCTCCCCCAGTACTTGTCTGCTTAGGAAGCTAATATTGACCTGCCTTAGACGCAACCTGTGGTTTAGAGCAACAACGTGGCAGGGGTAAACAACTCCATTGCTGACTCCCTCTCTCTGTGCCAGCTCAAAGAACAGAAGGAGATGCCCGGAACGACGGAGGGAGGGTCGGGAGGTGCCACAATGCTTGTGGAACCTGGCTTCCGAACCTGGTTTCCTTAATATCGAATTCACTGGCCCCAAGCACTCAAAGAAGCTTGCCAGGATTGGAGTAGCTGGTCACGCGGGAGTCATCACAACACTCCTTACACACCCACCAAGGCAGACTACATAGACGTTGGGCCTACCTTGGCAGAACTAAAACACAAAGAGCGTCGGGCAATACTAGGAAAGGGCATGGCGCTTTGTCCTTTCTGTTCCAATTCTTTCAATGGAAGGAGGTGACTAAGGCCTTTCCCATACGCAGGCTGCTGAAAGGCTGGAAGAGTATCGAGACCCCGGGTAATAGACATCCTGGGCCCTATTTATAAAAGATGTATCGTATATTGAAAAAAACGATTGCTATCGTAAAATAATGACCGTTATTTGTCCGATAGCGACCGTTTTTTCCGATATCGACCATTATTTTCGAAAACCCGATCGGTAAATATCGCACGTTATCGAAATAACCAGTCCGTATCGGAAAATTAATGGTCGTTATCAGAAAATACCGGGCGTTATTGGAAAATAACGGTCGTTATTTCACGATACCGGTCGGTATCGGAAAATAACAGTCGTTATTTACGATAGCGATCGTTATTTTGTCGATAACGATCTTTTATAAAAAGGGCCATAGGTAGATAGACAGTGTTTTGCACATTGATAAAGTTTAGTTTTTTGCAACAAACCTGAGAGTGCCTGGAACTCTTTTACTTCATTAGATAGACAGACGAAAGATAGATAGACAGCAGATAGATAATAGATAGAGTCAGACGATAGATGAGAATTAGAAGAGATAGAAAAGATAGAAATAGTATAGACCAGCTAGATATAGTAAGATGATAGAAGATAGATAGATAGATGAGATAGATAGATAGTATATGAATAGGATAGATACGATTGATGAGATAGATATGAGGGATACGATAGATGAGTAGGATGAGGGATAGTGTAGGATGATAGATGGAGATGATAGATGTATATGGATAGATAATAGATAGTAGATGATAGATATGATACAGATAGATGACAGATAGAGATAGAAGTAGATAATAGAAAGATAATAGATAGATATACGATAGATAGATACAGTAGATAGATAAGATAGATGATAGTAAATGAAGATAGATGGTATATAGATAGATAGGACAGAGAGATAGACAGATATAGATAGAGAGATATAGATATAATAGACTAGCAAAATACCCGCCTCGCAGCGGAGATGTATTGAAATATCCTTTTTAGAGAAAGCAATAATGTATCAAGATTGCTGTAATTATAATTCAACAACAGAAAAAATCTGTTATGTTTCGCTGTTATTGTAATGGATGCTCTTGGGTGTTGGGTGAGCGTTCTCTTCTGGCAATGTTGATGCTAGGACAGCATAATCGGGGATGTGACAGTGGAAAATAACCCCAAACACCCCTCCCCGTCCCCCCCAATACCCCCCACTATTCCCTCTGTCCACCCTCCAAACCCTCCCCCTTACACCTCAGCCAGTCCCGCACACACCCTGAAATTTTGGTAAAAATCGTCCAGCCGTTAGTTGTACAGGAGTCAAAATTCTATTCCCCCCCCCCCCCCTTGGGTGTCTGATGAGCGTCTCTTCTGGCAAGTTGATGCTAGGACAGCATGTGAATCGGAGATGTGACGTGAGAAAAGAACCCCCCCACCCCTCCCCGTCCCACCCCCAATCCCCCACTATTCCTCTCTGTCCACCCTCCAACCCCTTCCCCTTACACCTCAGCCAGTCCCGCTCACCCCTAAAATTTAGGTAAAAATCGGCAGCTGTGTTAGTGTGCAGCAGAGTTCAAAAATTCTATTCCCCCCCCCAATTCACCCCCACCCTAAAAAAAATATTTGTTAACCATTTTCCGTAAGGAGTAGTGCATACAATTTTGGTTGAAATCAGACCACCCATCTGTGCAATGTAAGATACTCACCGTTACAGATGCAATGTCAACACTCACCGTTACAGGTGGAATTTCGAAACGAAACCTGCTTACAGTAACTTTTGTAAGTAAGGGCAATGAATGAGCCTGCCAAATTTAAGCCGTCTGCCTCCACACAAGTTGGAGAATTAGTGATGAGTGAGTGAGTGAGTGATGAGTGAGTGAGTGAGCGAGGGCTTTGCCCTTTTTGAAACTAACTGCTTAACTTGTAAGTAAGTGCAATGAATGAGCCTGCCAAATTTAAGCCGTCTGCCTCACGGCAAGTTGGAGAATTAGTGGAGATGAGTGAGTGAGGTATTGAGTGAGTGAGTGAGTGAGTGAGTGGAGGCTTGCATTTCGAAACGAAACTGCTTAACTTTTGTAATAGTGCAAGAATTCCGTGCCAATTTAAGCCGTCTGCCTCCACGGCAAGTTGGAGAATTAGTGATGAGTGAGTGAGTGAGGTGATGAGTGAGTGAGTGAGTGAGGGCTTTGCCTTTTCGAAACGAACCCTGCTTAACTTTGTAAGTAAGGTTGCAATAATGAGCCTGCCAAATTTAAGCCGTCTGCCTCCATGGCAAGTTGGAGAAATAGTGATGATGAGTGAGTGAGGAGTGAGGGCTTTGCCTTTTCGAAAGGAAACCTGCTTAACTTTGTAAGTAAGGGGTAATGAATGAGCTCCAAATTTAAAGCCATCTGCCTCCACGGAAAATTGAGAATTAGTGATGATTAGTGAGGCTTTGCTTTTCGAACGAAACCTGCTAACTTTTGTAAGTAAGTGCAATGATGACTGCCAAATTTAAGCCATCTGCCTCCACGGCAAGTTGGAGAATAGTGATGAGTGAGTGAGTGTGATGAGTGAGTGAGTTAGAGGGCTTTGCCTTTTCGAAACGAAACCTGCTTAACTTTTGTAAGTAAGGTGCAATGAATGAGCCTGCCAAATTTAAGCCGTCTGCATCCACGGCAAGTTGGGAATTAGTGATTAGTGAGTGAGTGAGGGCTTTGCCTTTTCGAAACGAAACCTGGTTAACTTTTGTAATAGTGCAATGATGAGCCTGCCAAATTTAAGCCGTCTGCCTCCACGGCAAGTGGAGAATTAAGTAATGGTGAGTGGGTGAGTGAGTGAGGGCTTTGCCTTTTCGAACGAAACCTGCTTAACTTTTTGTAAGTAAGGTGCAATGAATGAGCCTGCCAAATTTAAGCGTCTGCCTCCACGCAAGTTGGAGAATTTTTTTTTAAAACCTTCTTTCTTTATTAAGTTTACATGGATTTATAATACATAACAGTAATGAGTAAACAAAAAACAGAGTAAAAGTGATACTAGAGGGCAACGGAGTTGCCATATAGATTATGCTTATATATTCACACTTCAAAACATTTATATGTTCACGAAATTATTTCTGAACCATAGAAAAGTACAATTTTATCACCGTTTCATTCTAGAACACACTGTGGCAGTGTTATATTGCTATACTCTCTGCTCTGCTCCTCCGGTTCCCCGTGCCCGAGCCTCCACCCCCACCGCGTTTTCCGGTCCGCCAATTCGGAATTGTGGTTTGATGGTACATTTTCTTTTTAGGTTGTATTGGAGCTACATTGATCTGGGATCGATATACCAATATTCCATTTTCTGAGAATTGAACAAATTGGCCTTGGGAGCATGCAAATGTCTTTTCATAGTACAATATTGTTGGTTAGGTAGTTACATAGATTCTTTTATAGTAGGATTTTTTTTTTTTCCATAATTTTACTATGAGAATTTTCATAGTTGTAAATGAGTGGTAAATAATACTTTTGGTTCTCTGGGTAGGTTTGTAATCCGATATTTACAATGTTAGAGCTGGGTTTAACTAGTGTTGATTTTAATAGAATTTATGAAATTCCACACATTTCATCCATTTTTTTTTTAGAATTAATATGATGAAGCCGACTCCCACCTCATCATATTCATCCAGTCTATTTTTTTATTAGAAATTCCAATATGTTAAATTCTTTCCGCAACCCCCAGCATTGAGGTGAGTAGTTGGGGACCCACTGGATAGTAGTTTAGGGTGTCTGTGGTATTGTATATAATTTTTTGTTGTTGATTTCCCAGTGGTATAATTAAGTAAGTTTGAATATTTGGTCTATTGGCTTCCGTCCATTGTTCTTGTGTGAAGTTTATTTGGGAGATCTTTTGCCCAAGATTTGGAGTTGTTGGTCTCTTCATATATATTTTCTTATTGAGTTGGAGATATATTCTGGATATTGTTTTTTTTGTTTGGAGTCTAGTGGTGGTAATAGGTCCATTAGAGTTTACTGGTCTTGTACCAAGGGTTGGTCTGACTCCATTAGAATGTAGGAAACTTCTGATATGGAGTATATTTTTAGAAATTTCTTGTTGTTGATTAGATAGTTGTTTTTTAGTGTGTCGAAGTTAGAAGTTTCCCTTTTCATATAGATTGCCTATATAGTCGATTCCATGATCAATCATGTTTTGACGTTGAATTTGGTATGGCGAGTGTAATGATGACAGGGTAAAGATTGATACACTGGGTAGTAGTATATGGGCGTTTATCAGACTCTTCCGAGACTTGTAAGATGTTGTTACTGAGATTAGTTGGTTTGTGGAGATTTTTCCTCCCATGCGATTATCCCAGCATTGTATTAATTGTATATTTGGGAGTGAATGATTTTTGATTTGTATCCAGTTTTTGGCTGGGTTTGTTGTTTGTCCACCAGTATCTCAGTTGTTCTAGTATTGTGGATAGATAGTAATCCTTCATTTGGGTAGTAAGCAATCCTCCTGCTTGTTTAGATTTGTTTAGTAGTGTTGTTTTTATTCAGGTTTTTGGCATTCCATATAAATGACGGATCACAGGCTATCCAGTTTGGTGAAGAAGAATCAGGCACGGGGACAGGCAGAGTCCTGAACCTGTACAACTAGTTGTGGTAATACAAACATCTTTACAACACTAACCCTATTTACACCTGATAGATATCTAGTATTCCATAGAAATATGCATTGGTGAGTTTGGATAATATTGTTTCATAATTCAGTTGGCATAGTTTTTTGCTGTTTGTTAGTCCCACAATATATCCATTTGGCATTTAAGGTGTTTCCGTTGTATATGTTGTTTTTATTTTCGTGGTGAATTCTCTTAATTGTATATTTTTAACATCTTCCGTAATTCCTCTGATTTTAAGATTTTCGCCTGCTTCTGTTTCCAGGTCTGTCAATTTTTGTTGTATGAGTGGTACGGTATCATCCAGAGAATTATGGGAGTCCACCAAAGTATTGAACACGAGGTGAATTCTTCCATTTTTTTTTCCGTATGGGAGGTTCTTTCTCCAAGGCTTTTCTATTTCTCTCCTTATCTTTGAAAAGCATAGTTATATCTGTACTATAGCCTTGCTTTGGGTGATAACATGTTTTCATAATGGTTATTGTAACCTGTTCTGAAGTTTGGGAATTTGTTAAGACAATTTGGGGTAGCTAGTATAATGTCTGCTTGTTCATTTATAGTATTTCGGGGTCTTGGTTTAAATTTATTGTTTCTGTGGTATGGTAGTTGGGTTTTTATCTGTTTCATTTCTTAGTTTTTTATTAATTGCTGTTCATTATGTTATTTTGTTTGGGTAACTTGTTATACAGTTGTCTCTTACCCCGTTCTTGTCTTGTCTTTCCTGTAGCTTGGGGGGGTCAGGGTCCTCTGATAGAAGCTTCCACTCCTCCAGTTCTGTAAGTATTGGTTTATTTTAATCCTTTTTTGTTTCCCAATCTCTTTTCCTTTTCTTGTTGTGGTCTCCGTAGAACTTTGGGCTCACCCTCGTGTTTCCCGTTTGTCTGTGTCTCCGGTGTTCATTCTTCTCCGGCATGGCAAGCTCCCTGGCAGTATTGGGACTCCCACTCTATCTCGTATGTTCGGCGGAGTTAGGGCCTTCTGTGGTAGCTCTCGCGTGACAGGCTCTGCGGCCTTTTCTTCACGCGAAGAACAACAGCGTTTACTTCTATCGGGGTTTCCGGTTTTCCCGATTCCGAGTCGGGAGCTCTGCACTCACCGGGTTTTTTATCTTGCTGAAGCTGTGTGACCATGTTTCTCCGTGGTGCTGGTTTATGTCCCTGTCGGCGCCATTATGTTTGGGGAGTCTCCTCTTGTCTATAGAGTCCGTGAGTTTAGAGTTTGGGAGGAATTCCCTTGCATTTTTGTGTTTGTTTGTCTTTGTTTGTCATCTTTAGTTGTATTCTGGTTTGTTTCTCCGTGTGTTTTTTGTAATGGGTTCACGATTGTACACGATTATGGCAGTGGTTTGGAGGAGCTCTGTCAGTGAGCTGTTTCCTCCATTCGTGCCAGGCCACCCCGGCAAGTTGGAGAATTAAGTGATGAGGGTGAGTGAGTGAGAGGTGATGAGTGAGTGTAGTGAGTGAGGGCTTTGCCTTTTCGAAATGAAACCTGCTTAACTTTTGTAAGTAAGGTGCAATGAATAGCCTGCAAAATTAAGCCTTCTGCCTCCACGGCAAGTGGAGAATAGTGATGAGTGAGTGAGTGAGTGGAGGGTTTGCCTTTCGAAACAAACCTGCTTAACTTTTGTAAGTAAGGTGCAATAATGAGCCTGCCAATTAAGCCGTCCTCCTCCCGGCAAGTTGGAGATTAGTGATGAGTGAGTGAGTGAGTGATGAGTGAGTGGAGTGAGTGAGAGCTTGCCATTTGAAAAAAACCTGCCTTAACTTTGTAAGTAAGGTGCAATGAATGAGCCTGCCAAATTTAAGCCGTCTTGCCTTGACTGCAAGTGGAGAATTAGTTGATGAGTGAGTGAGTGAGGGCTTTGCCTTTTCAACGAAACCTGCTTAACTTTTGTAAGTAAGGTGCAATGAATGAGCTGCCAAATTTAAAGCCGTCTGCCTCCATGGCAAGTTGGGAAATTAGGATGAGTGAGTGAGTGAGTGAGGGCTTTGCGTTTTCGAAACGAAACCTGCTTAACTTTTGTAAGTAAGGTGCAATAAATGAGCCTGCCAAATTTTAAGCCATCTGCCTCCATGGCAATTGGAGAAGTAGTGAATTGAGTGAGTGAGTGAGGTGATGGAGTGAGTGAGTGAGTGAGGGCTTTGTTCCTTCGAAAAAGAACCTGCTTAACTTTTGTAATTAAGGTGGAATGAATGAGCCTTGCCAAATAAGCCGTCCGCCTCCACGGCAAGTTTGAGAATTAGTGATAAGTGAGTTAATGTGAGTAGTAGTGAGGGCTTTTGACTTTTCAAAACGAAAACCTGTTTAACTTTTGTAAGTAAGGTGCAATGAATGAGCCTACCAAATTTAAGCCATCTGCCTCCACGGCAAGTTGGTTTGGAGGAGCTCTGTCAGTGAGCTGTTTCCTCCATTCGTTCAGGCCACGCCCCGGCAAGTCGGAGAATTTGTGATGAGTGAGTGAGTGAGTGAGGTATGAGTGAGTGAGTGAGTGAGGGCTTTGCCTTTTCGAAATGAAACCTACTATTTTGTAAGTAGGTGCAATGAATAAGCCTGCAAAATTTAAGCCTTCTGCCTCCAGGGCAAGTTGGAGAATTAAGTGATGAGCGTGAGTGAGTGAGGGCTTTGCCTTTTCGAAACAAACCTGCTTAACTTTGTAAGTGAAGGTGCAATGAAGGCCTGCCAAATTTAACCGCCTGCCTTGACTGCAAGTTGGAGAATTAGTGATGAGTGAGTGAGTGAGGGCTTTGCCTTTTCGAAACGAAACCTGCTTAACTTTTTGTAAGTAAGTGCAATGAATGAGCTGCAAATTTAGCCGTCTGTCTCCACGGCAAGTTGGAGAATTAGTGATGATGAGTGAGTGAGTGAGGCTTTGCATTTCGAAACGAAACCTGCTTAACTTTTGTAATAAGGTGCAATGAATGAGCCTGCCCATTTCAGCCGTCTGCCTCCCGGCAAGTTGGAGAATTAGTGAATGAGTGAGTGAGGAGGTATGAGTGTGAGTGGAGTGAGTGAGAGCTTGCCTTTTAGAAACGAAACCTGCTTAAACTTTTTAAGTAAGGTGCATGAATGAGCCTCCAAATTTAAGCCGTCTGCCTCCACGGCAAGTTGAAGAATTAGTGATGATTGAGTGTAGTGAGTGATGAGTGAGGGAGTGAGTGAGGGCTTTGCCTTTTCGAAACGAACCTGCGTTAACTTTTGTAAGTAAGGTGCAATAAATGAGCCTGCCAAATTTAAGCCATCTGCCTCCATGGCAAGTTGGAGCTTAGTGATGAGTGAGTGAGGTGAGGAGTGAGTGAGTGAGTAGGAGGGCTTGCCTTTTCGAAAAGAAACCTGCTTAACTTTTGTAATTAAGGTGCAATGAATGAGCCTGCCAAATTTAAGCCGTCCGCCTCCACGGCAAGTTTGAGAATTAGTGATAAGTGAGTAAGTGAGTGAGTGAGTGAGGGCTTTGACTTTTCAAAACGAAACCTGTTTAACTTTTGTAAGTAAGGTGCAATGAATGAGCCTACCAATTAAGCCGTCTGCCTCCACGCAAGTTGGAGAATTAGGAGTGGTAGGTGATGAGTGAGTGAGTGATTGAGTGAGGGCTTTGCCTTTTCGAAACGAAACCTGCTTAACTTTTGAAGTAAGGGTGCAATGAATGAGCCTGCCAAATTTAAGCCGTCTGCCTCCACGGCAGTAAGAGAATTGTGATGAGTGAGGAGTGAGTGAGGCTTTGCCTTGTCGAAACGAACCGCTTACTTTTGTAAGTAAGGTGCAATGAATGAGCCTGCCAAATTTAGCCGTCTGCCTCCACGGCACGTTGGAGAATTAGTGATGAGTAGTGAGTGAGTGAGGTGATGAGTGAAGTGAGGTGAGTGAGAGCTTTGCCATTTGAAACGAAACCTGCTTAACTTTGTAAGTAAGTGCAATGAATGAGCCTGACAAATTTAAAGCCGTCTGCCTTGACTGAAGTTGGAGAATTAGTGATGAGTGATGGTGAGTGAGTGAGGGCTTTGCCTTTTCGAAACGAAACCTGCTTAACTTTTGTAGTAAGTGCAATATGAGCCTGCCAAATTTAAGCCGTCTGCCTCCATGGCAAAGTTGGAGAATAGTGATGAGTGAGTGAGTGAGGGCTTTGCGTTTTCGAACGAAACCTGCTTAACTTTTGTAAGTAGGTGCAATGAATGAGCCTGCCAAATTTAAGCCGTCTGCCTCCACGCGAAGTTGGAGAATAGTGAATGAGTGAGTGAGTGAGTGGGTGAAGTGAGTGATTGAGTGAGAAGCTTTGCCTTTTCGAAACGAAACCTGCTTAACTTTGTAAGTAAGGTGCATGAATGAGCTGCCAAATTTAACCCGTCTGCCTCACGGCAAGTTGAAGAATTAGTGATGAGTGAGTGAGTGTGGTGATGAGTGGTTGGTGAGTGAGGGCTTTGCCTTTTCGAAACGAAACTGCTTAACTTTTGTAAGTAAGGTGCAATAAATGAGCCTGCCAATTTAAGCATCTGCCTCCACGGCAAGTTGGAGAAATAGTGATGGTGAGTGAGGAGTGGGATGAGTGAGTGAGTAAGTGAGTGAGGGTTTGGCCTTTTGAACGAAACTGCTTAACTTTGAAGTAAGGTGCAATGAATGAGCCTGCCAACATTTTAAGGCCGTCTGCCTCCACGGCAAGTTGTGGAGAATTAGGGATGATGAGTGAGGGTGAGGGCTTTGCGTTTTGATGAAACGAAACCTGCGAAACTTTATAAGTAGGTGCAAAGAAAGAGCCTGCCAGATTTGAAGCGTCTGCCTCCACGGCAATTGGAGACTTAGTGAGGAGTGAGGTGAGTGAGGTGATGAGTGAGGTTAGTGAGTGAGGCTTTGCCTTTTCGAAACGAAAACCTGCTTAATACTTTTGTAAATAAGGTGCAATGAATGAGCCTACCAAAGTTAAGTGTCCGTCCTGCCATCCACAGCAGAGTGGCTGGAGGAGATAGGTGGAGAGTGAGTGAGGAGGGCTTTGCCTTTTCGAAAGAAACCTGCTTAACTTTGTAGTCAGGTTGCAATGAATGAGCCTGCCAATTTAAGCCGCTGCCTCACGGCAATTTGAGAATTAGTGAGGATATGAGTGAGTGGACTGAGGAGGGCTTTGACTTTCAAAACGAAACTGCTTAAACTTTTGTAAGTAAGGTGACAATGAATGAGACCACCAATGTAGCCGCTGCCTCCATGGCAGAGTTGGGAGATGAGTGAGATGAGTTGAGGTGATGCGATGAGTGAGGATTGGTGAGGACTTTGCTTTTCGAAATGCAACCTGCCTTAAACTTTGTAAGTAAGCGTGCCATGATGAGAATGCCAAATTAAGCCGTCTGCCTCCACGGCAGTTGGAGAATTATGATGACGTAGTGAGTGAATAGTGAGGCTTTGCCTTTCGAAACGAAACCTGCTTAATTTTGTAAGTAAGGTGGCAATGTAATGAGCCTGCCAAGATTTTAAGCCGTCTGCCCCCACGGCCAAGTGGAGAATTAGTGGATGAGTGAGGGAGGTGTATGAGTGGAGTGAGTGAGTGAGGCTTTGCCCTTTTCGAAACGAAACCGTTCTTAACTTTGGTTAAATAGGCAATGAATGAGCCTCTGCCCAATTAGCCGTCGCCGTCCACAGCAAGTTGTGAGAATTAGTGGTTAGTGAGTGAGTGGGAGTGAGTTGAGGCTTTGCCTTTTCGAACGAAACCTGCTTAACTTTTGTAAGTAGGTGCAATGAAGACTGTCCCGCCCAAATGTTAACCTCTGCCGGCCACGGTAAGTTGTGGAGAAGTAGTGATGAGTGAGTGAGTGGGTGATGAGTGCAGTGAGTGAGTTGCGTGAGTGAGTTGAGGCTTTGCATTTCGAAACGAACCTGCTTTTAATTTTTATAGTAAGGTGCCAATAATTGAGCCTGCCAAAATTTAAGCCGTCTGCCTGCCACGGCAAGTTGGAATTAGTGATGAGTGCGTGAGTGAGTGTGTGAGTGAGTGGACGGAGCGAGGGGCTTTGCATTTTTCCGAAAACGAAACTGCTTAAACTTTGGTAAGTAAGTGCAATGACTGAGCCTGCCCAAATTAAGCATCTGCCTCCACGGCAAATTGGAGAATTAGTGATGAGTGAGGTGAGTGGAGTGCAGTGAGGGCTTGTGCCTGTTTTCGAAACAAACCTGCTACTTTTGTAAGTAAGGTGCAATGAATGAGCCGCCAAATTTAAGCCGTCTGCCTCCACGCACTGTTGGAGAGATATGATGAGGGAAGTGAGGGTGAATGAGTGGGAGGTGAGTGAGGGTTTGCCTTGTTCAAACGAACTGCTTTAACTTTGTAGAAGTAAGGTGAATGAATGAGCTGCCAATGTTAAGGCCGTCTGCCGCCCACGGAATTGGAGAATTAGTGATGAGTGTTGTGAGTGAGATGAGGTGTGAGGTAGTGAGGGCTTTGCCTTTACCCCCCCCCCCGAACGACCTGCTTAACATTTTGTAAGTAAGGTGCCCAATGATGAACCTGCCAAACTTAAAGCCGTTCTGCCCCACGGCAAGTAGAGAAGAAATGAGTGATGATGGAGTAGGTGTGAGTGAGTGAGTGAGGGTTTTGCCTTTTCGAAAGGAACATCTGCTTAAATTTTGTGTAAGTAAGGGGCAAATGATGAGCCTGCCAAATTTTAGCCATCCTGCCTCCCGGCAATTGGAGGAATAGATAGTGTGAGTGATGAGTGAGTGAGTGAGGTCGTTGCCTTTCGAACGTAAAACCTGGTTGTAATATCTGTTTCGCTGTGTTCAATTAGATCAACGGACTCTGAAGTAGTTCTGAAGACGTTCGCTAGGTCATCTCGACTGGCTTTCCTCATTCAGAATGCAACTTGTACAAGATCTGTGGCAATTATGTGACCCTGGAAAATCCCAAGTACCATCTCACAAACAGCAGGTGTTAAGGGTGTGATTAGCAGTGGACTAAGAGGGTGTTTAAGGAACGCCCAGAGGTAAGGTGTATAAAACATCATTGTCTGGCAGGAACAAGTTGGGTTCGAACCCCCCCATCCTCTTATTTAGGCTTGGTTCTCTTTAATTTTCAATAAAGCCTCCTTAACAACTCTCTTGGAACAGTTCACGTTCCTTCTCAGTATTTAAACATTACAATCTTCCAAGTTGTAGTCATTTATCCTTAAGTACAGATACACGGCTGAGTCCTGACCGAGGAATTGGCACTCTGCTGTGCTGGGCCATACGTTTGATGCAGTTGCGTTGGTCTCCCCCACATACAAATCAGAGCATTCTTCACTTGCACTGCACTGCAGTATATGAATGTCGCTTTTCTGTGTTTGGTATTGGGTCTTTCGGATGTACATTGCTGCCTCAGGGTGTTCGGTTTCTTTTAAAGCAGACCAGGGATACGATTTTTTTTGAAAATTCTTCAATTTCTCGGAGACCTTAGCATAGGGAATGACCATGTTTTCTTCCTCCTGTCGCGTTTCCCCTCACTGTTGTATTACGTGTTCTTTCTTTCCCTTCTACTTCTACTTTGACAACGGCCCGTTGGATATCCACAAGTTTTTAAGGGCTCCTCTGAGACTTTTCATTTCATTTAGCCTTCGCCTCTGTGGCTAGTGGGGATGTTCTCGGCCGGTGCAGTTGTTCTTGAGGTCGACCCCCCAGCTTGGATCTAAGGGTGGTGGGAGGTCAAACATCAAATACTGATCTGGTGTGTTGGTTTTAGTAAACCTCTACTTTCCCAGTTACCTTTTCCCGTTACTTCTACCAAGGCATCCAAGAAGCCCAGTTCTGTGTGTTTGGGACTTTCCTTGTGTGGAATGAATGTTTGGTCACCCGCATGTAAGGTTGGGCTGTGAAATCTGGTACTTCCTGTCGGTGGATTGTTAACCCAGGTGTCCAACACTATGCTGAAAACCAGTGCGGGGTGCTATGCCCTGTAAAGGTGATAACGCCGGTGGTTCTGCGATCGCGCTCAGGTAAAGGTGTGGCCACTAATAGGTTGAAACCTGAGATCCCATGAAGCATGGTAACTTTTGTGAAGGAAGGGCAAGAATGAGCCGCCATTAAAGCCGCGGCCGTCCACTAGGGTTGGAGAATTAGTACATGAGTGAGCGAGGGAGTGGGGCTGTGCATCTGTCGAAACAAAACCTGCCTTAACTTTTTGAAAGTAGGTGCAATGAATGAGCCTGCCAAATGGTTAAGGCCGTCTGGCCTCCGCTGCAATTGGAGAAGAATTAGTGGATGAGTGAGTAAGTGAGTGAGGTGATCGACGTGAGTGAAGTTGAGTGAGGGCGTTGTTGTTCGAAACGAAACACTGCCTTCACTTTTGTAATAAGGTTCATGAAATAAGCCGGCAAAATTGAAGCACTTCGCCTCCACGGCAAGTTGGAGACTTAGTGATGAGTGCGTGAGTGAGTGAGTGAGGCTTTTCCTTTGCGAAACGAAACCTGCTAACTTTTGTACAGTAAGGCGCAATGAATGACGCCTGGCCAAAATTTAAGCCGTCCTGCACCACGGTAGGTTGAGAGATTAGTAATGAGTGAGTTTGAGTGAGGTGAGCTTTGCCTTTTCGAAACAAAACCTGCTTAACTTTTGTAAGTAAGTGTGCAATGTAATGAGTCCTGCCAAAATTAAAGCCGTCTGCCTCCACGCACAAGTGGAGAAGTAGTGATGATGAGGAGTGATGAAATATGGTGATGAGGTGAGTGTAGTGAGTGTGAGGGCTTTGCCTTTTTCGAAGACGAACACCTCTAAACTTTGTTAAGTAAGGTGCAATGAATAAGCATGCAATTAAGCCTTCGCTCCACGGCAAGTGGAAATTAGTGATGAGTAGTTGAGTGGTGAGTGAGGCTTTCGTGCCTTTCGAAATGAAACGCTTAAAACTTTGTGAAAGTACGGTGAAATTATGAGGCCTGCCCAATTTAAGCCGTCCCTCCCGGCAAAGTTGGAGAATTAGTATGAGTGAGTAGTGAGTGAGTGTGTAGTGAGTGGAGGGAGGGCTTGACTTTTCGAAACAATCTGCTTACGTTTATAAGTTAGGTTGCAATGAATAAGCCTGCCAAAATTTAGGCCTTCTGCGCTCCACGGCAAGTTGGAGAATTAGTGATGAAGTAGTGAGTGAGTGGGCTTGGCCTGTTCGAACGAAACCTGCTTAACGTTTTGTAAGTAAGTGTTCAATGAATGAGCTGCCCAAAATTAAGCCGTCTGCCTCCAACGTCAGTTGTGAGATTATGATGAGTGAGGACTGAGTTAGGGGCTTGCCTTTTCGAAACGAAACCGCTTAACTTTTGTAATTAGTGCAAGAATAAGCCTTGCAAATTTAAGCGTACTGCCTCCATGGCAAGTTGGTAGAATTAGGATTGATGTGAGGGAGTGAGTGAGTGAGATGTGAGTGAGTGAGTGAGAGCGCTTGCCTTTTGAAACGAAACTGCTTAAACTTTTTGTAAGATAAGGTGGCAATGAATGACCTGCAAAGTTTAAGACCGTCTGCCTTGACTGCAAATTGAAGAAAGTTAGTGATGAGTGATGGAGGGGGTGTATGGAGTGAGTGAGTTAGGGCTTTGCCTTTTCGAAAAAAACCTGCTTACCTTTTGTAAGTAGTGCGGAGCATGAATGAGCCTGCCAATTTATTGAGCCGGCTGCCTCCGTCAAGTTGGAGAAGTAGTGATGAGTGGAGTGAGTGAGTAAGTTGAGTGCTTTGACTTTTCAAAGAAACCTCTTAACTTTTGTAAGTAAGGTGCAATGAATGAGCCACACAACTTTAAGCTTTCTGCCTCCCCGGCAGTTGGAGATTAGTGAGTGAGTGAGGTGTGATGACTGAAGTAGAGTGATGAGTGAGGGGCTTTGCTTTTCGAAACGAAACCTGCTTAACTTGTGCAAGTCAGGTGCAATGAATGAGCCTGCCAAATTTAAGCCGTCTGCTTGACTGCAAATTGGAAGAATTAGTGATGAGTGAGTGAATGGGTGATGATGAGTGAGGAGGCTTTGCCTTTTCGAAACGAAACCTGCTAACTTTTGTAAGTAAGGTGCAATGAATGAGCCTGCCTAAAGTTTATCCGTCTGCCTCCACGGCGCAAGTTGGAGAATTATTGTGATGAGTGAGTGAGTGAGTAAGTGAGGGCTTTGACTTTTCAAAACGAAACCTGCGTAACGTTTTGTAATGTAAGGTGCCATGATGACCTACCAAATTTAGTGCTGTTATACTGACTGAGATCCCTGACACACCTTGCTGTTATACTGACTGAGATCCCAACCTGCGTGTTTATGTCCCTGTCTGAGATCCCTGACACCTTGCTTTATACTGACTTAAGAGTCCCAGACACCTTGCTGTTTATACTGTCTGAGATCCCGACACCTTGCTGTTATACTGACTGAGATCCCTGACACCTTGCTGTTATACTGACTGAAGTCCCAGACACCTTGCTGTTATACTGTCTGAGGTCCCTGACACCTTGCTGTTATACTGACTGAGGTCCCAGACACCTTGCTGTTATACTGACTGAGATACCTGACACCTTGCTGTTATACTGACTGAAGTCCCAGACACCTTGCTGTTATACTGACTGAAGTCCCT